>CM064874.1:19865674-20172849 GCA_032719365.1 Prinsepia uniflora
GAAATCACGGTTTAGACCCTAGAATGGGCAAAAATGTTAACTTTTAGTTCAGGTGGTCAAATGGACTTTGACCGATTACTGTGACGTAGTTCGGGACGTCACGAGTTCATAGACAGGTGGCACGTCCGATTCCGACATCCGAGGAGGAAGTTATGACGTTCTGAAGTTTGAGGGTATTTTGGTAATTTAGGTGAAAAGAGGCAAATGGTTGACTTTTTGTACGACAAGTTATTTTCACGTATTTCGAGAACTATTAGGAAGGTCCTGATTCCCAGAGTACAACGACAGGCGGCACGCTGTCATCGGACTTCAGATGGTTCAAATATGAGTCTAAATATATGAAGGGTAAAATGGTAATTTGTGTGGTAAGGGGCATTTTGGTCATTTGGGCCTTGGGATCTGTGCCCAGGGATAAGTGGACACTTGGCTGCCTTGGAATGGTGGTTTCAGGAGATTGGGACACTTGTCCCATCTCTAGAGGTCTGTGGAAGCCTCTTCTTTGTCTTTCATCAGTTTTAAACTGGTCTGCACGATTATGGGAGAAAAACAGAGAACCGTGAATCCCATCCCTTTCAGCTATCTCTAAACCCCTCCCTTTGCCTTTGATGTGAGAATAAAAGAGAGAAGAAATGGTATAATTGAGGGTGGCGCCACCGTGGAAGGTCGTCCACGACGGTGGCCGTGAACTATGGGAGAAACAGAACAGTTGGTGCGTGGGAGTGAACCCGTGAGAAACCTACTTTACAAACACCTCCAAAACGTGGTCCTTAGCTCTTCATTTCTGAAGGGAATCGTTAAACAAGGAAGAAACAAGGTGAGGGGTGGCCACATCGACGAACGACGATGGCAGACGGTAGTAATTCCCGCGAAAACTCTGTTTTCGTTCAAATAGCAATTGGCCTCTTGGGGACGAGATGGTCATTTTGGTTACACGGGGGAGGCTCAGGAAGGTCAAATAAGTCGATTGGGGCCAAACTTGGGGCTTGCCGTGGACGGCAGCCGTGGAACTCGAAAGGATGGTATGTTCATCCAACTATGGTAACTTAGGATTGAGACGTTTGTAATCGATAGTTTTAATTGGAAGTTGTTTCTAGAGGTTCTAGGGAACGTTTGGAACTGGAACCATGGCCAGAGGTGGCCGGAAGCCTGAGAACACAGAGGACAAGATGGAAGCCGTGAGAAGGTGCTTAGAGGTACTTCCTCGTGTTTCATTTTTCTGTTTGAACAATATAAATCGATAGGAAATCATGTAAGGAAACTAATAGGACTAAAATGGTTGAAATCTGACTGAAGTTGGACAGAAAATAGAAAATCGGCCACACTGGTTCGGGCTGGACCGGGTTTACCCGAGGAAGACGATGACTGGGTGCAAGCTCGTGGCTCCCATGCGCAGGCCCTTTGGCCGGTGCGTGAGGGCGCATGGCAACCTTTTGAGGAAGGTTCCAACATGAATTTTGAAGTATTTGATGTAACAAACATTTTGGCACTGGTTTCGAGTCGATCAGACATCGTTTCGACATGTTTCGGGATGTTCGAACGTTTTAGGGCTCGGCTAAAAATAGTTAAAAATTCGAGAAACTTACGGGGACTTAGTAGAAGCTTAATGAAGTAGTTAGTAACCTTCTTATAGGATTTCGATAGGTTTGGAAAAGCCAGTGAAACTGGATTAGCTGGGAAAGCGTAATTGCACACGTATCGAAGCGGCGACGCTAATGGTCTGTGAGTGGACTTTGCTTTCGAACTTATGATGCATGCAAATATGTTTTTATATGTTTTCTATACATGATTTCTATGTTTATGATTTTGAACTTGATGATTTACGGTTTTGCACGTATTTCGAGATGATTAAGTATTTGCACGTTTTACGAGTTTTTGATTTATATTGTGATTTGATCATGGTTTTGATGATTTGATTTTAATGATTTATAACGGATTTTGAAAAGTGATTTCGGGTTTGAAGTTCTGTTCATGTGATTTCGGTAAACGTGATTCAATTTTGGAATTGATTTTCGGAAAAGTGATTCGGATTTGGTTTTGAAACTTGAAAGGGAAATTCTGGATTTGGGTTCGGGATGATGGTTCCGGATGCTAGCTTACGGAATCATTATTGCGAATTTGGATATGAATTTTCTATGGTTTTCACTTGGTTTTGGGTTTAAAGACCTGGAAAATGGTTGGATCTGGTTTTGAGTTTAAAGACTCGGTTGATTGACGGGGGAGGGCCCTGGATTGATATGTTTTGAGTTTAAAGACTCGTTTATTGTGATATCACTCGAGGCCTGTTGATTGTGTTTTCAGTTTAAAGACTCGTTGATATCCCGAGAAGGTCTGATTATGCGCATGTGTTTTGAGTTTAATGACTCGGGCGCACTTGAGATCCAGCAACTTGATCGATTGATGTTTTTCACTGGTTTTCATATGTTTTGGGCAGTGGCCAGATGATTTAGATTTTTGTTGATTTTGGGCTGAGTTCCCGTACTTTGATGAGGATTTATGATTTTGGGTTGATGCTCTGGATTTGAGTTACGGATTTGAGAAAAGAAAAGATTCTGGTTTTTATTGATGGTTTTTAGAGATGAAATGGTTTTGTGAATTGGTTTTCATATCCATGCATTGGTTTTGCGTGGAGGGTATAAATGTACTTCTCTGATTAACTGTTTTCTATACTTATCCTTTATTTTTGTCCACTCACAGTCTTTTATGTTTTCGATACCCTCCAGGTTGTTGCGGTGCGGGTTGTTGGTAGAGAGAGACGGAGACATCACACACATGATCCACAGTAGATTCTGCGCCATCTGGGAATTCTGGGAATTCTGGTACTTGTGGACGGTTCATTTTGGGAATCCTTTGTCCAACTTACGTGTTACATGGAAGTTGGATGTCGGTTTAGCCTTCGTGACACACGTAAGTTAGACGGGAGCATGACTTAGCCCTTAATCCCGGGGGATTGGGTGTGGGTCATGTCCAATTGGTATCAGAGCAGGATTGGTGCGCTCTGCGTGAGGTCTGGCTTCCAGAACAGGTGGTTTGTCAACTAGCGTGATGTCTCGACGCGGAACAGCTCGTCATCAACCTGGATATGCGAGTGATAGCTAGTGGTTTAGTTAGTGGCTAGAGTACGAGCGACTGGGTGATGCGTTGCCCGATATGCGGTGTGTCGTGAGATGTATGTCGGCTTAGGGCTGGAGTAGTTAGCATGTTTGGAACTAGGGTCGGATGTATGCCAGTGTGGTTAACCTTGATGGTAACTAGTGGCCTACGAGTAATGGTCGATTGATTAGCCTGTGGAGCCTGATGACAGCCTGTTGAGATGGTGGTACATGTGGGCCAAGGAGGCCGGTTGACGGTGACTTGTTAGGCCGGATGACGAAAGTATGGATTGGTGACCTTTTGGTCAGTTTGGTTGAGATCGGATTTGTGTGGCTACGAGTATCCGGATGCCTCGAGTGACGGGGTATAGGAACCTACTTTGAGGATTTGAGGGCTGGTTTTCGTTGGGTGTGACGACCCGAGTGGTAAGGTTGTTGTGAACTAGTGGCTGTCGCGAGTTTGGATAACCTGTATGACGAGGATGATTTGAGGAACCCTGTGAAATGATTGGTCTAGAAACCGTGAGTTTAGGGTTTGTGGTTAGGTAGTTGTTGTTGTTGAGCCGATTTACAGCCGGATTGGAGATGGTGTTGCTAGGTGCAGCCGTGGTAGTGGATGGTTGGTGGACGACTCTGGACGGGTCCAGTGTTGGGTTACTCAGAGTATTGGACTATGAGGGAGGTTAGGTTCCCCAACCCGAGCATATATTAAGGGTTTTGGCTCAGTTTGAGGAAAGATTTAGAACTGGTGTGTTGTGAGCCCGAGATAGGAGACGATGTACCATGAGCCGGGATGCCTGTAGTGGTACGATGAGCACATCGTGAGTTGAGGTTGTGATCAGGTTTGTGGTGCTAGTGTCGGGTAGGAACCACGAACAAAGCTGGGAGATGTAATGACCATGGGCAGGTCATGTTTGGGACGAACAGTCAGGATGCTATCAGTTTGCTCAGAGTAGCGCAGCGGAAGCACCGGTGGACCTATGCTTTGTGTTAGATCGGGCTAGGTTGCTATGGTGAGGTTGACCATGAACGAGTTTGGTCTACATAGATATCTTAGGATGCGATGAATAAGTCAGCAGATGTTGGTTGTGTCGAAGTGTGTTGGTAGTTGGTGATGCTGAGGCTGGTACTTGGTGACTCCTCGAGACTAGGGATTGACGACTTCGAGGATTGCGACTGAGGAGTCTGAGGTGAGTGATCGTTGATTGTGATTCCGAAAGGTAGTTACTCGTACGATAGTAATGCTTGGAGTTAAACCTCGAGAAGGTTGGGATACGATCATAAGTAGGAGTGATGATTGACATCCTTTTGGTTGTGCATAAACAGTGAGAACCGACAGGCGAGTTGGTCGGTGATTTAGTTTGGTTACAAAAACGTGGTTGTGATCTGTAGGAGGTGTGTGCTTTTCTAAGTCCCGTAGAGGAGTTGACGTTTAGACTGTCAGTCTGGTGGTGGTATACTTGTTCAGGATGAAGTCCCATGACTGGAATCTCGGAATCAGGAGATGTGGAGTTTGAGACGATGAGATGATGTGTGGTGGATACTCTGGAGTCGATTTGGGAAACTCATTGATGGGACGTCAGGAGTTGTGACCCCCCTTGATCATGGACACGTGTGGATGTGTTCAGGAGTAGAAAGAGGACTTAGTGACGCCATGTTTGGCATGTGTGGTCAGTGTCTTGGGTTTGTGTTAAGTTGGCTTAAGGTCGGATGACTTGTGATGTCATAGTGGTGGATTATTGTGAGTTCCGTTGTAGGATGACGGAAGGAAGCTGAGAAGGAGTGACTATAACTGATCGATATGAGGTTATGGAAGAGAACCTACAATCTAGATGTGCCTTTAGACGTGCGGTATTCTTGATCGATTTGATTCGATGTGGTAGTTTGATCATTTGTGGGAATTGAAAAAAAAAGTAGTGACACAGTAAGTGGGATCCACTTAGGAGTGAGTGGATCATGATTGGATCGCTTCTGGTTTGAGTTATTGGGGATCAGGAAACTTGTATGCAAGACAGAGTTTTGGACATGGTAGGGGGATGACGAGATAGAGGTTGGATAGGTTGGACATGCAGATGAGGAGATTGCTCTGTCTTGTAAGAGCGAAGGTGGCTGGATATCTTGACTATCTTGGAGTGGTGTAGGAATAGTGTGGTCTGTTGTTTCATACATATTGGTTTTGGACTTGGATCTGGTGTTGGGTCTGCTCCATTAGAGGTTATTGGATTTGATATTAGTCGGGAGATCCAAGAGACCGGGAGACTCAGAAGGTTCTTGAGTTGGACTTTCCCGAAAGACATGTAGTTCAGCCTAGTGGTATGATTGGACCGATGGACTACAAAAGAGAAGCGTGATTGGCTTGTAGGCAAGTGTTCATCAGTATGGATACGAGGATGTTTGTGTGCACTGGAGATACACTGTGAGGGTGATGGGTACACTGGAGTGTTGTTGGATGGACTTTGGGTGTAGTAGAGCTCGGCTGATGCCAATGTGCATGATTGGTGGACTTACCGTAGGACGTCATTGGAAACGCTTGAGAATGTACCTTACGAGCTGTGTTTGAGGTATTCTAAAATATCTTTGTTTGATTCAAAGTTCGTAGGGTTGTTGCATGTGTATGGTGCATATACTTGAAAGGTGTTCCTACTAGTTATTCAAGGATTGAAACCATTCCAATGCGATTGGACGTGCATCGTGATGTTCTGGTAGGAAGCTGGTGATCGGCTGGGTGCCGAAGTCTGTTGTGGTTGTCTTGATGAATCAGAGTAAGTCCGAGATGCTTGTTGGACTAAGCATGTGGAATGGATAAGAGTGATCTGACTGGTTGGAAGGAGTCAATGTTGATGTGAGATGGATGCTCAGAGCCATGAGTGACTAGTGGGACCCCGACATTGAGATGTTTGCTTAGGGTTAAACCGGTTTATGATAGGGTCCCGTTGCAGAGAGATAGTATGGGATGTGGATAGTATTTCCACAGGATTGACAGTGTTGGTGGTTAGTGGAACCACCAGTGAAATGATTGGTTGAGTTAGTGATGTGAACGAGTGCGTTGTAACTCCTGTGAGGTCGGCGCTGATTGCTGACGGAAGTAGTATGGATCGTTAAATGGATATTGATGAATAGGAGTACCAAGGATGGTAGATGTTGTCTTGCGAATTGATTTGAGAGGTGAGATTCGTGCCTACTAATGGCAGACTCGCACGATTGACTGAAACATTAGTACGCGGTACGCATGACTCAAAACTGAGTCGAGGGTAATGTGACTGATAGTCATGCTTCACGACCAGGTGTGAGTAGAGACGTGAGAGTCAGGTGGTGTGACGTTAGAGGTACCTTTGATACGAGTTGGAAATGTGTTGACCCCGATAAGAATGAGATAATTCGTCAAATGAACCAAAAGTAGGTCAAATTGGTTCGCTTGGCCGAGTTGTGGTGACAGTTGTGGTGCTACTGTTGGTAACAGTTTGGATCAGGATACAGATGGATTGACTGGTGCTGGACACCGGGTAGGAGACCCAGGTGTGAGATCAGTTGGATTTCCCCCAATTAGTCACGGAAGTAAGAGATGGGGAATTTCGGGGACGAAATTCTTTAAGGGGGAGATTGTAACGACCCGTCCCGGAAACCTGGATTAGATTAGGGTTTAATGATGGATTAGTAAAGTTAATCGGTGATTAGTTCGGTGCTTGCGGACGGACGGTGCGAAATGACGATTTTACCCCTAGAATGGGCAAAAAGGTTGACTTTTAGTTCGGGGGTCAAATGGACTTTCACCGATGACTGTGATATATTTCGGGACGTCACGAGTTCATAGACAGGTGGCACGTCCGATTTCGACATCCGAGGAGGAAGTTATAACGTTCTGAAGTTTGAGGGTATTTTGGTAATTTAGGTGAAAAGAGGCAAATGGTTGACTTTTGTACGACAAGTTATTTTCACGTATTTCGAGAACAGTAAGGTTGGTCCCGATTCCCTGAATACAACGACAGGTGGCACGCTATCATCGGATTTCAGACGGTTCGAATATAAGTCAAAATATATGAAGGGTAAAATGGTAATTTGTGCGGTAAAGGGCATTTTGGTCATTTGGGCCTTGGGATATGTGCCCAGGGATAAGTGGACACTTGGTTTCCTTGGAATGGTGGTTTCAGGAGATTGGGACACTTGTCCCATCTCTAGAGGTCTGTGGAAGCCTCTTCTTTGTCTTTCATCAGTTTTAAACTAGTCTGCACGATTATGGGCGAAAAACAGAGAACCGTGAATCCCATTCCCTTTAGTTATCCCTAAACCCCTCCCTTTGCCTTTGATGTGAGAATAAAAGAGAGAAGAAATTGTGGAATTGAGGGTGGAGTCACCGTGGAAGGTCATCCACGACGGTGGCCGTGAACTATGGGACAAACAGAATAGTGGGTGCGTGGGAGTGAACCCGTGAGAAACCAACTTTACAAACACCTCCAAAACGTGGTCCTCAGCTCTTGATTTCTGAAGGGATTCGTTAAACAAGGAAGAAACAAGGTAAGGGGTGGCCACAGCGAGGTACGATGGTGGCAGACGGCAGTAATTCCCGCGAAAACTCTGTTTTCGTTCAAATAGAAATTGGCCTCTTGGGGACGAGATGATCATTTTGGTTACACGGAGGAGGCTCAGGAAGGCCAAATAGGTTAATTGGGGCCAAGCTTGGGGCTTGCCGTGGACGGCAGTCGTTGAACTCGAAAGGATGGTACGTTCCTCCAACTATGGTAATTTAGGATTGAGACATTTGTACTCGATATTTTTAATTGGAAGTTGTTTCTGGAGGTTTTAGGGAACGTTTGGAACTGGAACCAAGGCCAAAGGTGGCCGTAAGCCTGAGAACACAGAGGACAAGATGGAAGCCGTGAGCAGGTGCTTGGAGGTACTTCCTCGTGTTTCATTTTTCTGTTTGAACAATATAAATCGATAGGAAATCATGTAAGGAAACTAATAGGACTAAAATGGTTGAAATCAGACTGAAGTTGGATAGAAAACCAGCCATGCCGGTTCGGGCTGGACCGGGTTTACCCGAGGAAGACGACGACTGAATGCAGGCCCGTGGCTCCCACGCGTAGCCCCTTTGGACGGCGCGTGAGGGCGCGTGGTACACTTTTTGAGGAAGGTTCCAACACAACTTTTCAAGTATTTGATGTAACGAACATTTTGGCACTAGTTTCGAGTGGATCGGATATCGTTTTGACATGTTTCGAGATTAGTATTTGATGTAAAAATTCGGAAAAATTACGAGGACTTAGTAGAAGCTTAATGAAGTAGTTAGTAACCTTATTATGGGATTTGGACAGGTTTGGGAAAGCCGGTGATAGTGGATTAGCCGGGAAAGCGTAATTGCGCGCGTATCGAGACGGCGACGCTAATGGTCTGTGAGTGGACTTTTCTTTCGAACTTATGATGCATGCATATATGTTTTTATATGTTTTCTATACGTGATTTCTATGTTTATAATTCTGAACTTGATGATTTACGATTTTGCACGTATTTCGAGATGATTACGTATTTGCACGTTTTACGAGTTTTAGATTTATATTGTGATTTGATCATGGTTTTGATGATTTGATTTTGGGATTTGAAATATGATTTGATTTCAATTATTTATAACGGATATTGAAAAGTGATTTCGGGTTTGAAGCTATGTTCATGTGATTTCAGTAAACGTGATTCGGTTTTGGAATTGAATTTCGGAAAAGTGATTCAGATTTGGTTTTGAAACTTGAAAGCGAAATTTTGGATTTGGGTTTGGGATGATGGTTCCGGTTGCTAGCTTACGGAATCATTATTGTGAATATGGATATGGATTTTCTATGGTTTTCACTTGGTTTTGGGTTTAAAGACCCATTGAAAAATGGTTTTGGGTTTTATTGATACCATATCGACTGACCACCCTAGCACAGGACCCGCCAGGACAGGAAGGCCGCCGACCGATCGCCTGATCGGCACCCCTCATGGCCTACGGCCCGCCGATCGGCACCAAACTGCAGACCCGACACTCGGCATCTGACAATGAACAGGCGACAGCTGGCCGCGACAGTCACCTAACCAGTCCCGCCCTACCAACTCCTTGACGGAGGCAGGTTGGGACTCCAGTTGGCGCCTCCCCCGCATATCCAGGATTTGTCAGACGACTCACAGCCACAAGGCACAACCTGTTCCGGAACAGTGGCTCACCTACCGGAACAGTAGCCCAATTGCCGCAATTATGACTACTATAAATACCCCGAAATCCTTCACAAAGGTAAGACATTCAGAACCGATCCAGAGCACTGTGTTTACTTGCCTCTCGGCACTCAGATACTAACTTAGGCATCGGAGCCTCCTTGGCCGGCACCACACCGGTGTCTAGTCTTTGCAGGATCCCTGCCGAACAGAAACGCCCCCAGCGGGCCCAAGACATCACGCGGCTGGTCCTAGAACCCCCAGCGGGTCTCATCGAGTTGGTCATTTCAGTGTCAAACAATTGGCGCCGTCTGTGGGAAAGAAGTAAACACCCACCAACTCACATACCTTGGCTCAACCCTCTGCCGACGAGCGATGTCTGCCGAACGGGATGACGGTGAGCTTAACAACACCCCTCAGGGAGATCGTAACCGAACCCGAGCCAGCGTACCCTCCAAGGACATGCGCAAGATGCTGAGGACTCTCCGGTCGGAGGTAGCCGAACTCAAGAAAAGCAATGCTTCCATCGAGAGCAGGAACCACGTGTGGGGGGAGCAGCATGGGAGCACCCTAGCCATCTTGCAGTCCACACGCGAGGAGCTAAAGGAGCAGCGGGAGGCAACCAAAAGGGCCTTGGCCGCTGCATCTCGTCGGCAGGAGTTCGATGCCTGCCGAGTCGAGATCGGTGACACCTGCCGACCAGAAGCTTCCGGTCGCCTGCTCTTCCACCAGACCGACCTACGTGGCCCCTCAGGAACGCAGATCTACTGTGACGCTCGCGAACTGCTCGATAGGAGACAGACACAATCCCCGGCTAACCATCTGACTTACCCAACTCACGACCCCCAGCATCCAGGCACAACCGCCTCTGCCTGTACTATCTCAGGGCGCCCGGTCACGGTCTGGATCGGCATGCCGACCCACACAGCCTCCGCGGCTCTCCGTCCGGCCTCCAGGAAGTCCCTCATCGTCAGTCGGCAGGCACCAGCCGGTGGACAATGCCAGCTCGACCACGGCCTCGTCTGGGCGTCGTCCAACACAACCCGGGAATCCGCGAGGCGGCAGCGCAAATCATCCAGGCGGCGACTGACCGATCGAGGCGGATCGGCCCGGCCAATCAGACGAGGTGGTCCAGGAACTCCTCCAGCGCGTGCGGGAGTTGGAGGCCGCCAGACCCAGGGCCGGGACACTGCCCAGACCTCGAGCCAACATCGGTCCCTTCACGGACCGCATCATGCGGTATCGCCACGAGACGGAGGTCAAACCCTTGAAGATTGCCCTATATTATGGGCAGGGCGACCCAGACACCCATATCAACAATTACAACTCAACGATCGCCTTCAGAAATCTCTCCGACGAAGCGCAGTGCTTGATTTTCAGCTCCACCCTTACGGGGGCCGCACTCAACGGGTTCTATCGTCTGGAACCACAGTCTATCGAATCGTTCGACCGCCTACACACGGTCTTCCTAAACCAGTTCATGATCCAGACGGATCGACTGCTCACAACCGAGGACTTGGGAACCCTCCGACAGGGAGATAGCGAGCCCCTACGCCAATACGCCGCTCGTTTCAGCTTGGAGTACTCCGAATGCCACGAGACGGATGACAAAGCCGCCTACCGGGCTTTCCGCAACGGGCTGTGGGAGTCCACCTTCAAGTACCACGCCTTCACCCAGGGTTGGGACGATTACAATGAGCTCATGCGGCAGGCGGAAATACGCGTGCGCCGTTTCCTCCCACTCAGCGATCCCCTGTTCGGCCGCCTCCGCCCTGGCCTTCTCCCTCTGGAGCTCCTTCTCCAGCTCCGCCACCCGCCGCCGAGCGGCGTGCCCTTCCTACTCCCGGGCGCGCAGCCTCTCCTCCCGCTGTCGTTCGGTTCCCTGCTCGGCCTCCGGTCTCTGCATATGCCGAGAGGCCTTCTGCAGAGCCACGTAAGTCTACCCAAAGCACTGTCGAACCATGCACACTTGTCAGCAAAATATATAAAAAAACAACACACAAAACAAAATCACATGCAGTACTACCAATCACCACTTACATGGGCTTGCTCAGCAAGCAGGGCCGCGAACCGACCCGGGTGGGAGCTAGCGCCGATCTGCTCAATCTCCGCTGGTGTCACCTGGGAGCCGAGCACAAAGGCATTGGCCACGGGCGGCAACGACTTGTTCATCTGGTGAGTGACCGGCACCCACGGCTCCCCAGCCTTGGCTGACCGGACCACCTCCCCCGTCTCCAAGGGCTCCATGAAGACGGAGGCGATACCTGGCACGCTGACTGACACCCTTTCCTTCGCGGGCGGCGGCATCTCGACCCTGGCTTCCTTAGCCTTCTCCTTTGGCACTTCGGGGGCCTTGAGGGCCGCTTCTCTCTTCCGCCGGCGGTCGGAGCTCTCACCCTCCGACACCCCTGCCGCCGGGGGAGACTGCCTCTACCGGGCCTCTATGAGCTTCCTTCGGCGCTCCCGGGCTTGGTCCAGCCCACCGATGAGGGGCCGCTTCAGTCCAAGAATCGGACTCTTCAGCTTGGCACCCTGCCGAGATTCGAGCCTAGTCGGCTTCGGCAGCCCGTCTGGTCGGACACCCGAACTGGACCCCGGGGGGGTTCCTCCCGGCCAGCCCCCTTGGGCTTCACCGCCACGGTCTTCTACCTCCGCGGCTGTTGGGGGTCACCTCCGGCTCCTTGCCCTTGCCCTCGGCAGCCAAGCCATGCTTTGTCACCGCTTCGCTCATCTTCTTCTGGGCGGCTTGCTCGACTTGCGGATGCACTGCAAAATCAACCTGTTAGTGCCTCGGCATACCTACACACCATAACTTTACACTACTGCTTACAAGGTGGCGCGATGAGACCCACGGAAAGTAGGTTAGACGGTAGCTTCAAGACGCACCGGCTACATTCCAGGTCGAACAGCTTTTCCCGCACTATGTTGCACGCCTCCCAATCCTCTGTTGTCACCGTTGCCTTGGACGGACCTGCACATACACAACAAACGCCATCAGTCCCCGCCTCGGCAGCCACAATTGACACCCTATGACCACTAGCCGAACGGCAGACCGACAACCTCCAGACTGGAAGTGGTTGGGAATCCTCGAGCGGACCCTACTCACGTCCCCCTCCCACGGCCCGGCCACCCAGCAGAAACGGTGCCTCCAGCTCTTCTGCGAGGTCGACACGTCGGTAATGAACGCACCCCGGGCACTCTTGTGCAGGAACTCCATCTGGTACCATCTCGACCCATAGGTCTGCCTCTTGAACCGGTACAAGGCGCACAGCTGCCCCCAGGTCGGCTCCGGTAGTCCCCGCTAGTCGGAAGGCCGTGTATAGGCTGACCAGGATGATCCAGCCGTTCGTATTCAGCTGCCCCATTGCTAAGTTCGCCCTCGCCATCATGTCCTGCAACCACGGGTGCAGGGGCAGCCTCACTCCGTGCTCAAAGCAGTCGACGTAAAATAACGTCGACCCTTCGGGAGGATCACTCGGCTTCTTGTTATGAGGGGGTACTGTCATCTTAATCTTCGCCGGCACATTGTATAGCTCCCGGAACTGATCCAGGTCGGACTGCCTAATGGTGTTCATCTCGTAGTCCACGGCGTACTCCACCTTCACCACGCCGTCAGCATCCAGTTCCATCGGCGAGCTTGTCTCCATCCCGTTATCTTCAGCCTCGGAGTCGACGACGACGACGGGGGGGGGTGCGGGGTGACGTCCCTCTTTCACTAGGCCGGTCGGCACCCGACGTGCTGCATTTGCCCTGTCGCCTCACCTCCTTCCTCGGCAACCTGAGAACCTGATCTAAGCTGTCACAGCTGCTGGACGACGACGCACTACTCGTTGTGGACCAACTAGTGGACGTTGACCCACTGCGCTCGCTCGGCACGTCGCTTGCCGAACTAGACGGTGTTTCCCCGCCAAAAGCTTGAGGGGACCTAACCCCAGATCCACTGTTTGACCCTGACTCTGACATATACAAATTACCAAAACAAAGAAGCTACAACTAAGCACCTAAGCTACGGAACACATGCTTAGCAGAGATGCCGTTCAGCAGAAATTATACATGTAATATTCGCTTGGTCGAATTGGTCTTACGTGTCTCCTTTCCCCTCGGCAGGCTCCAATTCAGTCAGCACTTGAAATTACTCCACAGTTGCTCTGAGTAAAAAGTGAAAAAAGTCAAAAACTTTCGCCCCCTTTTATAAGCCCCTAGCCTGCCTCGAGATGCGTGCTTCCGATCTGACGGTCACCAGGCCGATACGGCTACCTTTTCGGGTACGGATACAACCTTGTACTGTATGCCCATCGGTATCATACATTCCCACCTATGTACATATGTACGTACACCTACCAGTGTACATCACTACCGCATGCCGACAGGAGCCTCTCGGCATCTTTCCCGACGGCATGCTTCCTCACTCCATCGGTAAGCACACTACGACCGATGTGTCCCCGCCATTTCCCCTCGGTCGCCTCTCCACGATCTTTCGGTCTGTACGGTGGACAGCTTACGAAACTCAGCAACGGGGACTCCTTTCACACCGGACATACGGTGCACCTCCTCGGTCCAAGGCTTGGGGGGCTACTAGGGATACAGGGTGCAGCGCCCTGGTTGGTCGACAGGCACCGACCGTCATCACAAGTCCTCGACCGAGAAAATCGACCTCAGTCAAAGACTTAGGGGACTTATGTTGATACCATATCGTCCGACCACCCTAGGACAGGACTCGCCAGGAAAGGAAGGCCGCCGACCGATCGCCTGATCGGCACCCTCACGGCCTACGACCAGCCGATCGACACCAAACTGCAGACCCGACACTCGGCATCTGACAATGAACAGGCGACAGCTGGCCGCGACAGTCACCTAACCAGTCCTGCCCTACCAACTCCCTGACGGAGGCAGGTTGGGACTCCAGTTGGCGCCTCCCTCGCATATCCAGGATTTGTCAGACGACTCACAGCCACAAGGCACAACCTGCTTCGGAACAGTGGCTCACCTACCGGAACAGTAGCCCAACTACCGCAGTTATGACTACTATAAATGCCCCGAAACCCTTCACAAAGGTAAGACATTCAGAACCGATCCAAAGCACTGTGTTTACTTGCCTCTCGGCACTTAGATACTAACTTAGGCATCAGAGCCCCCTTAGCCGGCACCACACCGGTGTCTAGTCTTTGCAGGATCCCTGCCGAACAGCAACGCCCCCAGCGGGCCCAAGACATCACGCGGCTGGTCCTAGAACCCCTAGCGGGTCTCATTGAGTTGGTCATTTCAGGATCAAACAGGTTTAAAGACCCGGAAAATGACTGGATCTGGTTTTGAGTTTAAAGACTCGGTTGATTGACGGGGGAGAGCCCTGGATTGATATGTTTTGAGTTTAAAGACTCGGTTATTGTGATATCTCCTGAGGCCTGTTGATTGTGTTTTGAGTTTAAAGACTCGTTGATATCCCGGGAATGCCTGATTATGCGCATGTGTTTTGAGTTTAAAGATTCGGGCGCACTTGAGATCCAGCAACTTGATTGATTGATGTTTTGCACTGGTTTTCCACTGGTTTTCAGATGTTTTGGGCAGTGGCCCGGATGATTTGGATTTTTGTGGATTTTGGGATGAGTTCCCGTACTTTGATGAGGATTTATGATTTTGGGCTGAGGCCCTAGATTTGAGTTACGGATTTGAGAAAAGAAACGATTCTGGTTTTTATTGATGGTTTTTTAGAGATGAAATGGTTTTGTGAATTGGTTTTCATATGCATGCATTGGTTTTGCGTGGAGGGTATAAATGTACTTTTCTGATAAACTGTTTTCTATACTTATCCTTTATTTTTTCCACTCACAGTCTTTTATGTTTTCGATACCCTCCAGGTTGTTGCGGTGCGGGCTGTTGGTAGAGAGAGACGGAGACATCCCACACGCGATCCACAGTAGATTCTGCGCGCTCTGGAAAGTCCGGTACTTGTGGACGGTTCATTTTGGGAATCCCTTGTCCAGCTTACGTGTTACATGGAGGTTGGATGTCGATTTAGCCTTTGTGTCACGCCTAAGTTAGACGGGAGCTTGACTTAGCCCTTAATCCCGAGGGATTGGGGGTAGGTCGTGTCAGCGGCACTGTTCATCATCCCCTATCTCGAGTCTACAACCCATTTTTTCGAAATTCGGGTTTCCTAACTCAGCGCTCAACTCGACTCAAAATCATCCAATTCTCAATCGATTTCACACACAATTCATCTAATCTATTTTATTCAATCCCAAAAACAAGATTTCGTTCTCCAAATCCATAATCCTCACCTGATATTCAAGACCCAAATCACAAAGTTTCAGCCAAAGTTTTATTGTTCAATTCCAGCCATCCAGCGTCCAATTCCATCGATTCTCGACTCGATTTTGATTTTCAGGGATCAAGGATCATCATAGCAACCTTAATTTCGAGTTTCGACTTCAAATTTTATGGGCCAATCTAGGGAAGCACAGTTTCCAAAATCAATTTTTTTGTGTTTGAGTTCCAGGTTTCATGATTTCCCCTCTTTCTTCTGTTATGGGTTTACTTCGCTTGTTACTTTCCCTCTGTTTCTCTTGGCTCACGAGATCATCACAGAATGTCAAAATGCTTTTTTTTGGGTTAGTTTTAAGCATAACCATGAAAACACACACAATACATAAACACACAACACTACCTCACACAAGGTCGGTGCACCCAAAAAATGAAGTGATAAGGACACTTGTCACTCTAGGATACAATCCACAAAATATTACCCAATGTGAAATGAACATAATACCCCTTGTTCTAAAATTACAAAAATGCCCTTAGGCCATTTAGACCCATAACGCATCCACCCGATCTCCAATTTCGACACGTCACCTATCCACAGACTTAGAACACTAAGTCCTACGTAACGGTACTCGTGAATTAGCTAAAAGGTGTCTAGGTCAAAAAGTCAACTATTTGACCTTATAAGGACAAAATCATCATTTTTTTTTCAATTTTTCAAATTTTATTTTTCTCAAATTTTTGAGTCATTACAACCACAAAATTTCGTCCACGAAATTTGAATCATAGGATCACGCTTTTGAAAGAGGTAGTCTAACTAAGTTACATAAGCAATCTCCAAATTGTCACAATAATACTAAACATAACTCTTGAGCTATATGATAAATTTAATTGCCACGAACAAATAATTACAATCCTCGAATATAAAATCAAACAATATTAGTAATCGAACTAATATAAAGAAACATCGAATCATCATAAGAATCATGTTGCTGCAATCTTTTCTCAAGGTTCTAGAATCAACCACCATAATCAAGCTGCCCTCGATAACTGCATGAATCAATATTAGAGCCGTACCCATGTGTTTATCACATCAGCAACACACACAAGCCTCATACACGGGCATCTCAACTCAAATTTCCATCACAATGTATCACAATTCTACGAATAGACTGCCTAGGAACCAACTAAGCATCGTTCGACCCAACCTACTCTTTTCCTCAAGGCAATCAGTATCTGAAGTCCCATAACATCTCCGGTAGTTTGAACCAAGGTTATGGAACAACTCTTATTCAAGTAAGAGAAAAGGTTTAGATGACAACAACTACAAAGGGAAAAAGGAAAAGAATTACAATCAAAACGAGAGGCACAATAATTGTGATCATCACTAGAATGATAAGCCCTACAAGGGGCCAATCTCCAAGTTCAAAACCTACTTCATCCTCAATACTTTGTTAAAGAACGTTCTAATGAATATTGAGGGGATGATTGTCAAACCACGAGCAAGAGCACCAAGCTCCCGACCACATGTACTTTCAAACTTATATTACTAATATCATAAGTTCATTAGTCACACCATTGAATAATGTTTAACTTTCCACGAAATTAAGGAAACCCTAGTCATGGAAGGAAGGATCAACCTATTCTTGCCAAATACAGGACTAGTGTAGAACCATCCTCGGATTAACACCATCATTGGTGGACCAAAGATTTCCTCCACCTATACCTTTAACCGAGAGAAGAAAAACATCATTCGAGCCACCTAGTACAACCACTAGATTTTCAGCATCGAGTCTGGTAGGCCAACAAAGGTCGGAAGAGCATGATGGACCCCCATCACCTTTTTTGAGGAGGAAAAGCAAGGAGTAATCTTCCGTCATGACGATTCATTGATCATCCGAACTACAATCGCCAACTTTGACGTAGGCCAGTTACTTATGGACACCGGAAGGTCCGTCAATGTCCTCTTCATGGAAGCTTTCAACAAGCTAAGGATCAATCTAAAGGAAATTAATCATACCATTTCTCTATTATTGAGCTTCTCATCAGACTTAGTAATGCCGATCGGAACAATTTCTCGATTGATCTTACTTGGCGCCACACCCTGTATAACGAAGGCAATCGTCACCTTCCTTGTGGTCGATTATCCCACTATCTACAATGTCATACTCGGAAGGGGGACACCTGAACCAGGTCAATGCAATAACCTCCACTTGCCTATTGCTAATCAAATTCCCCACAATCATGGGAACCAAATAGGCCAGAGGAGATCAACTTTCAACAAAAACATGCTACTAATCTACCCTAACCAAGGTCAACCCATGTACTAGTAGGGAGACTACGGCTGTTACTGAGTCAGTGCACGAGGTAGACCTTGCCAACCCAGAGATTTCCAAAAAGATCTAGTCCAGTCCTTAGGAGGATCCCAGAGACTTCTCGGCAATGCCAAAATCTCATCAAGTTAAGGAGATCAAGTTGATCACACTTAGCATCGAGCATCTTGATCAGTAGGTTAGAATCGACACCACGACTCAGAGGGAGACAAGGATGCCCTTATCCAATTACTCAGAGACAGTAGCAAAGTCTTCGTATGGTTTTATGCTAACATGCATGGCATATCATGTAAAAACCCGTCCCGAATTCCGGGATTAGATTAGTGACTAATCTTGATTAATGAGGTTGATCGGTGGTTAGTAGGGCAAAATCGGACAAAATGTGCAAAATGACCGTTTTGCCTCTGGTCATGGGCAAAATGACCGTTTTGCCCTTGGTCATGGGCAAAATGTTGACTTTTTGATCGGGTGGTCAAATGGACTTTGACCGATGACCGTGACGTAGTTCGGGACATCACGAGTTTATAGACAGGCGGCACGTTCGATTCCGACATTCGTGGAGAAAGTTATGATGTTTGGAAGATGAAGGGTATTTTGGTAATTTTGGTCAATTGAGGTCAAATGTTGACTTTTTGACCGGGAGGTCCGATGGACGAGAGCCAAGGACCGTTATGTAGGTATCGTCGATACGAATCCAATGACAGGCGGCATGCCGAAATCGGAGATTCGACGACGAAGTTATGGTCAAGGAAACGAATTAACGAACCGAGGCTTCGATTAAAATAATAATATAATAATGAATATTAACCGATGACTGTGTACATCCGGATGAGTGACAAGTGTTCCAGCTCCTTGTTTCCCTCCAAACACCATCATTACAACATCATCATCATCTCTAATCATCCTTGTCTTCCATTTTCTTCATATTTCCTTACACCGTGAACAACACCAACTGAGTGTGTGAGCTGGGGGAATTGGCTGCCTTCTCATGGCAGAATTGAAGAAATTTAGAGACTTGAAGATTTTATTAATTGAGAGAAACACACGGGACAGAGTGAGGGAGGATGAAATCAAAATCGAAAATTAGAAAATTTGGGGGGAAAATTCGAATACTGAGAGTTAGTCTCTGAGGATCGAAATGGAGCTCAATTCGAGCTTTCTGGGAGTGCCACGATCAATTTCATCGAAAGAATGAAGGAATTTGGTGCCCAATTCACTCTGAACGAGCTTGGTGACAGATGAAGAAAATCGAGGTTGTGTCGTGATCTTGGAGCAATCAAACGGTGTAATTGATGTGGGGAAACTGCTTCTCATGATCCAGTGATGCTTCTGGGTGCATCAATTGGAAGAAACCGGTTTAGATTGACGGAACTCCATGATTGCACAATGACGGGTGTTCTTCATTGTTCATCATGGAATCGTGGGATTGTAGGTAATGTTTTGTGTAATTAACGTTACAGAACTTTAATTTAAGTTAAAACGAAGCTAACTGAATGATTAATTGGAAGGTTTAAGGATGAATTGATAGGATTGGAACCGAGTCATCTCGCGGGCTAATTGGACTCGTTTACCAGACATACGGGTTAGGACGATGCACTATAGCAGGCGCGTGGGTTTCACGCGCAGCCACTCACGGCGGCGCGTGGGCACGAATCTCGAGGTGAGGTTAACATGACTTCTGTCCTATTTAATGTAACGAACATTTTGGGATTGGTTTCGTGTCGATCGGACACCGTCTCGATATTGTTCGGGACGTCTGAAGGTTTTTAAACAAATTTAAAAAAAGTTAAAAATTTGGGAAAATTACTGGAATTTGATAGGATGTTAATGAAGAGGTTAGTGACCTTCTAATGTGATTTGGACAGGATTGGGAGTCCCGGTGATAGTGGTGTGGCCCGGGAGGGCCGATGGCACGCGTATCGAGGCATACCGTTAAAACAGTCTGTGAGTGGACTTTGGTTTTATAAATCCTATGCATGCTTAAATGTGTTATATGTTTTATATACGTGATTTCTATGATGGTGATTGTGAGTATTGATTTCGGGTATATTGCACGTATTTCGAGGTATTTTTCCGTATTTCATGTATATCTAGGTTAACGGTTTTATTGTGGTTTTATGTGCTTATGGCTTAATGGCTTAATAAATAATGTGATAAAAAGGGTTTTGGAGTTGGAAAGATGAACTTGGGCTTGAGGCCCAATTATTTTGGAAACCTCGGACTTGGAGTCCATTTGTGTTAATGAAATCGGGCTGGGGGCTCAGTTGCTTTATGAAATCGGGCCAGGGGCCCAGTTGTTTATGAAAACGGGCTAAGACCCATTCGAGTGATGTTATCGGGCCAGGGGCCGAGTTGATTTACGAAATTGGGTCGTGGGTCCAGTGGTTTACAAAATCGGGCATGGGGCCCAGTTGGGTTATAAATGTGATTTCTGGTCTGGGACCCTATGTTTAATAAATATGATTTCGGGTCAGGGACCCTACATGAAATTGTGATATTTTATGGAGATTTCGGGCAAGGGCCCATTGTAATGTTGTGAAATGATTTAATAAAACTGTTTCCCATATACCATCTGGATACAAGGATATATGAGGGTCTCCTCCAGATGTCTGGGACACTGGGGAAGTCACGGTGCATTGCCTACGAGGGGTCATTGTACGGAGCAGCCGGACCGTATGATGACTAAGGAGCAGGATTGCTATGATTAACATCTGGGACGTCAGACATCTGGGATGTCAGAGACATGGACCCGGAGAGACCCCGGGCAGCACGCGTAGCTTATTATACCGTGAGATATGACGTCAGGGACATCAAGCGTCTGGGACGCTAAGTGACAGGACCCGCCCCGATCCCACAGGGACCACAAGGGGAGTGCCCTGCTCCCGTCCGACACCCAATAATTCATACCAATTTTGACTTCAAAACATTTAAATGCATAAATAACCAAATTAAAGTCATACATCAAATCCGAATTAAACGAATGTCAGACAAGGGATGAAATCCAAAATTACAAGTTGCGAGCACGACTCTAAAGTAAACCTGCGGGTACACCGCCCAACAGGGGATCAGGTACGCAGAAGTAGATCTATGCCTCAGCCTCAGGTTCCTCCTCTACCTCAGTTTCACGACCTGGAGGGGTTATCTAAACATTAAGAGTGAGTGGACCGAACTCAAGTTTATAAAATCATTGGATAGTAAAACATATAATTTACCCCTCCGTTTTCCAAACATGCATTGACAGGACCCATCCCAATCCCCCCGGGATTAGTGCGGGATGACCCTGCTCCCGTCTGACACGAAGTGTCAGACAAGGGATAGTTACATGCATGCAGCATCATTTAAAATCATAAATAATATAATATGAATCATAAGGCATGTAATAAAACCATAACCATAATTTTAGCCACTGCACTATACACTCCAATCCCGACATCCCCGATGTCTGACGTCCCTGACGTCCAATAAGGTCACAATCACAAGGCTACGCGTGCCACTCGGGTCTCAATTCCGAGTTCAATCCCCGAACCCTGTTCGGTTACAGCATCCCCGATGCTTAGCGTCGTAGACGCTGGACGTTCTAGGCGTCCGTGACCTCTCCGGGGTACCTCATCCGGAGGAGACAATATAATATGGAAGGATCTATACAGTGCAGTACCAAATACATTTTATTGATATCCACATGCAAACATATATGTATACATAGGTAAAATCTGAACCGATCATTACGTTTCATCAAACGGGTCCCATGCCCAATTACCGTGAAACGTGCCATAACCGAAATCTCAAAATCATCAAAACCATTTATAGATTCCAGCATGTGAACATATAAGTAAATCAGAAAACATTTAATCATGCAAGGGTTTAATGAAAACGGGCCCACTCACAGTACGATCCCGCGGTGAACCTGCGCGTACGAACTTGTACCGGGATTATCGTACAATTCCTGTCAGTCCAAATCACATGTAAGGGTCACTACAAGTCTTAAACGTTTAACCACAAAGTCCGAAATAGAAACCGGCCCGGGGAAACCGTACAACACGTTTCCCGAGGTAACCGGCCCTAAACTGACCCATCAAAGCTTATCTCAGATCAACATGGTTAAATCACCAAAAATGTTCAGAAAGATGAGAGGAACAAAAGTCATGTTGATCGTGATCGGAGATAAGGTCCAACGCGCCCTCACGCGCCGCCCAAAGTGGCTGCGCGTGAAAGTCACGCGCCTGACACTGTAGCTACAGTGTCACCTCCTTCACCTGTTTGTCTGTAATACGGGCCTGCCACCCGCGGCTTGACCCGGTTGAATACCCATCAATTCTCTCTCGATTTCAATCCAATTTGATCCTAACATGTTCATTAACTATCCAATTTAGGTTCTGTGACAAAAATCAACCTCGACACATCCCCAAACGACCCATCGACCCGCGATCAACCAATCGGGTCAATCACCAGAACTTCCTGGTTTCAAACCCATTGTCCAATTAACTTCACAAGAAGCATAACAGGATCAAAACGAACCAAAATGAACAATCAATTGTGTCTGAAAGTACATGTAGGTTGCCGTCCCAAGCTCTGCAACTTCCCTGAAAACAGCAGCCTCCGTCCTAGCTCAACCGCGACTGTTAGCCTTCAATTTCGATGTGGTTGAGTTCCAAATACTCCCAGAAGACTAAACCAGGCCTTGGTTTGGTCCGTCAAGCACCATAAATTAAACTCCGAAATTCCCTCCAATTTTCCAGAAACTGAATTCTCTGGTTTTCCTCTCCAATTCTCAACCCTTACTGCAGCAGAGTGAAGCACACTTAGATCCCACTCAGTTTAAACAATCCTTGCCAGCCAACAGCTCGTGGAAGCCTCACTGTCCACTGAGAAATGTTTCCCGCAAAAGTTCAAATCTTGAATTAACAAATGGTGTCCATGATCAGCCACGTTCTGATGTTTATAAGGTTTTAAACAATCCCAACTTTCCAACTCACACACTGATTTAACAATTGAGACCCAGAACCACCGCACACGGTGGTGCAGCAATTGGTCCCCCGCGGTTGCTACAGTGACCAGGGGTGAAATGACCAAAATGCCCCTAGTTCAGAAATTACCAAAATGCCCTTCACTTCCTAGATCCGTAACTCAGCCATACGAAGTCCGATTTCGGCGTGCCGCCTGTCTACGGACTCAGGACGTCGAGACCTACCTATCGGTCCTTGAGTCGCGTGAAAATTAATCGTCAAATGAAAAGTCAACATTTTTGCCCGTGAAGTCCAACTTACGGTAATGCCCCTGAACTTCCGATAGTCATAACTTTTTCCCTGATCGTCCGAATTGGACGTGCCACCTGTCTATGAACTCGTGACGTCCCGTACTACGTCACGGTCATAGGTCAAGGTCCATTTAGTTCATCAATCAAAAAGTCAACAATTTGACCATGCCAATCACAAGGGTAAAAGCGTCAATTCACACATTAAAATACAATATTAAAATCCTCGAATGTCTGGGGTGTTACACTAAGCATCAGGGATGCTAGTGATGGTAATGGTAAATATGGATTAATGAATCTATAAAATGGCTTATCGGTTGGATATGTGTTATATGGTAAAAATGGATTATTGGTTATGAAATGGTATGTCGGGTCGGGGACCCTAAATGGTTTTGGATTTATGGATTTATATTTATGGCTTTGGGCGGTGGCCCACATGGTTTTAATATGTCTGGTAGTGGTATTCCACAGTTTTGGGCTGAGTTCCCACACTTGGTTTTAAGTTAACAGTTTTTGGGCTAAGGCCCTAATGGCTTGGTTGGACAAACGTTTTGGTTACTGGTTTTTGTGGCATGCATACGTTTTTATTGGAGGGCATAAATGTCTTATAACTGTGTTTACTAAACTTAATGATTTTCGTCCACTCACAGCTTTTGGTTTTTAATGCCCTTCAGGTTGATTACGGATGCGACTGCAGCAGAGACTGGGACATTGCACGCCTCCTCCATCGATCCTTGCGCACTCTGGATGCCCCGTTTGGTCAGTGGCTTTTGGTTATCCCTTGTCTGACACCTCTTGTTGGACGGGAGCAGGGCACATTCCACGGTAATCTCGGTGGGATTGGGATGGGTCTTGTCATATCAACATATGTAATTTACCTTCGACTAGCCATTGATCCATCTTCCAAACCTGTCACATAGAAGTAAAGCACATACGATGTTGAGCGTCAACTCACCATGCAAGAGGAGATCATCAAGCTCACTATAATTCACTTTGTACACAAGGGAACCTACGTTACTTGGGTATCTACCGATGTCTTAGAGGAGAAGCCCTCAAAGGCTTGGAGAATGTGCATCGACTTCACTGACCTCAACAAGGCATGCCCAAAGGACAGCTTCCCACTTCCAAAACTCAATCTTCTAGTGGATGCAATAGCAGGTTACAAGCTACTTAGCTTTATAGATGCCTATTTAGGGTACAACCAGATTAAGATGCACCAGGATAATCAAACCCACACTAGCTTCCTCACTAATCTTGGCATCAACTACTAAACCGTCATGCCCTTCGGAGTGAAGAACACTGGGGCAATGTACTAGCGCTGGTGAATTTCATGTCCGTTGATTAGATTAGGAAAACCATAGAGGTTCATTTTGACGACATGCTTGTCAAGAGTAGAACAGCTGCAGATCACATCTCCAACATCCACAAGATGTTCCAGGTCAGATCACATCAAATAAGGCTCAACGTAGCCAAATGTGTTTTCAGAGTCAGCTCTGGAAAATTCCTCGGCTATATGCTCAGCTAATGGGATAGAAGCAGACCCCGAGAAGATCAAGGCAATCCTCGATATGCAGCCACCACACACAATCAAGGAAGTCCAAACTTGACCAGAAGAGTGGCAACTCTTACTAGATTCATTTCCCGAGAAACGGACAAGTGCCTGCCGTTCTTCAAGACCCTTAGAACTAGTAGAAAGACTATTGATTGGACTGTTGAATGTGATAAGTTATACAATGAGCCGAAAGACTACATGAGTAGGGCACCCCTACTCGCTCGCCCAGACACTGAGAGCAACTCACCATCCAGCTTTTAGTCTCCACCTTGGCCATCACCTCTGTCCTAATCAAGACATCAGAAGGAATAGAACATCTAGTCCATTACGTGGGCAAAGCATTTCAGGATGTGGAGACCAGTTACTCTGACTTGGAGAAACTCGTTCTTGCCTTGGTCACCATAGCACGAAGGCTTAGGCCATACTTCCAAGCTCACCCAATCTTAGTGTAACGACCCGAACTTTTATAAATAATATTTTAATGCAAAATGACTATTTTGACCCTAAGGGAAGGAGAGTTGACTTTGAATCGAGATTCTTTTTGGACTTTAACCTATAATCGTGACGTAGATCGGAACGTCGTGTGTACGTAGACAAGCGGCCCGTCGAAATCAGACGTACGACGAGAAAGTTATGGTCACGAGATCGAAATCTGTTAAACTTACATCCCGGAATTTGATTAGTATAATATTAAAATCTGGTGATTGGTTGGATAATTGTGAACCCTTGGATGAGTAACAAGTGTCACTCATCCCATGGCCCAAAGTCCCTAAAACGCTGAACTTTTCCCATTGGCTAATTATTTAACTCACTAATTCCACTCACCTCACACATCTCTCATTCCCTCACCGTCCATCACATTCACCCTTTCCATCAACTGATCATCTTCACTCTCCATCTTCATCACCTAACATCATCTTCCTGATCCAAACTCTCCATACCCGTGACCTCCAAAAATTAACGCAAAACTCACAAACACTAAACCCACACGAAACTCACCTCAAATATTGCGGGACTAGACGTAGGAAGAAGCAAGGAGACCTGGGGAGTCGACGGGGAGGACTCACGGCTGTTCACGATGGAGGTAGGCCGGAAAACCTGAAACCACCCATTTTTCCCATATTTCGAAAATTCTAATCATGACGTGTATAAATCAATTTAATGTTTTAGGGATCATTCTAGGGTCAAGGACGAGTTGTTTGGTGTTGGTTTCGTGGATCCAGGTGGCAAGAAATTGAAGAACACGAAGGAGGAAACTGGGCTACGGGTTAGACGTTGAAGGTATAAGTCTAGACTTTGATTCGTATTTTTAAATCCATAGAACTTTTAGTTAGGATTAGAGAAGGTATAGAAAGAAATTGCATCGGAAATGGACTTGAAATGAGGGAGAAATGAACGGGTCAAGTCGCGGTGACCAGGTTGCAAGAATCCGAGTTGACCCAGCTGGAGGTTAGGGATGATGACGTCAGCATGATGATGTCATCATGTCAGACATGTTAAACCTGTCAGACCTGCGACCAATCCTAGGGTGACACGTGGCACTGTTAGGGTTTGACACGTGTCAGACATGACGTCAATAGTGATGTAAACTGATGACGGCATCTCTGACATGTCAGTCTGACAACTGTCAGGTGACTGATAGGTCGTTAAATAAGCATTATTTTATATTATTTATACCCTTATACATGACTTTTAATATTAAAATAATAAATAATTAGATAAAATAATATATTTTGTGATATTTTTGTTTAAATAAATAAAACTTGTAATTTGGAGCATTTTGGGGAAATAATCGTGTAACGCCCCGAAAATCCAAATAATGTTTTAAGTGGAGTTCCTTCAGTTGCAACAAGGAAACTTGTCAGTGGCCGACTACGAGCAGAAATTCTTGAACCTATCTAGTTTCACTCCTCTGTATGTGGCAAACGAGGAGGACAAGTGCCGAAGATTTGAGCAGGGATTGAGAAATGAGATCCGGGGTGCTGTGACGGTAGGATCTTATGCTACCTTGAGAGAATTGTCTGATGCTGCCGCTATAGTTGGCGTGACCTTGCCAGTACGACAACAATTTTCAGGCTTCGGTCGGCGTCGTGAACGACAGTATCAGGGATCTTCGAGTCAGAAATGGCCTAAGAGGGGTAGTTCTAGTTCTGGATCTTCTGGTGGTATCCGTCAAAGTTATGGTAGTGGGAGTACACCGAGATTTGGGTTTCGACCTCCAGCGACAGCTCAGTCTAGTGAGGCGTCAGTGGGATCAGCGAACCGACAGAACAGTGGGCCCAATCGGGGTACTGTTCTTGTTTGCTATTATTGTAGGGAGTCGGGTCACTTCAAGAGGGATTGCCCACGTTTGGCCAGGGGTAGTGGTACAGGTTGGGGCACTGCAAAGCAGGGTCTGAGTATAGCCTCGACCTCAGATGCGACAGGTGGGAGAGGAGTTGGTAGAGGACGTGGTGGACCACGAGGACGAGGTCAGACTTCGGGACCACAGGCTCGAGTATTTGCTGTAACTCAACAGGAGGCCCGAGCAACCCCGGGAGTGGTGACAGGTATCCTTACTATTTTTAGTCATCATGCACGTACTTTAATAGACCCGGGAGCTACCCACTCTTTTGTTTCTCGGGATTATGCCTCGTTAACAGATAGAGAGATCTCTACGATTGGTTGTGATATGGGAGTCGGTACGCCTACTGGTGATATATATGTGGTAAACTAGGTAATACGAGGTTATCCTGTATTGATATGGGGTGTGAACCTAGTGTCTAATTTGATACTTCTAGATTTGTATCATTTTGATGTTATCCTTGGGATGGATTGGTTGACAACCCATCATGCCTCTATTGAGTGTTTCAATAAGAGGGTGATACTCCGGAGCCTAGGGTTTCCAGAGGTGATATTTCAGGGAGATCGGAAGGTGTTACCCTCTAGAGTCATATCAGCCTTCACGGCAGATAGATTGTTGAGGAGAGGTTTCCAGGGTTATTTGGCACATGTGGTTGATGTACGGGATACCCCAACTAGGGCCGAGGACATCCCAATAGTATGTGAGTTCCCAGATGTGTTTCCTGAGAATGTACCAGGGTTACCACCGCATAGGGAGATTGAGTTCACTATTGATTTGATTCCTGGTACACTACCTATTTTCTTGACACCCTATCGTATGGCACCGGCCGAGTTAAGGGAATTGAAGGTGCAGTTGAAAGATCTAGTTGACATGGGGTTTATTCGGCCAAGTGTGTCACCATGGGGAGCCCCCGTACTATTTGTAAGAAAGAAAGATGGCAGCTTGAGATTATGCATGGATCATAGGCAACTTAACAAGGTTACAATAAAGAATAAGTATCCTTTACCCCGAATTGATGATTTGTTTGAACAATTAAGGGGAGCTAAGTATTTTTCAAAGATTGATCTCTGTTCTAGTTACCATCAGTTGAGGATCGGAGAAGAGTATATTCCAAAAACAGCTTTCCGAACTCGGTATGGTCATTATGAGTTTCTAGTAATGCCATTTGGGTTAACCAATGCACCGGAGGCATTTATGGATTTGATGAAGCGAGTGTTCCAGAAATATCTTGATCAGTTTGTCATTGTGTTTATTGATGATATTTTGGTGTATTCAAACAGTAAGAAGGCGCATGAGAAGCACCTGAGGCTTGTGCTTGATACACTAAGGGAGAACCAGCTTTTTGCCAAATTGAGTAAGTGCCAATTTGGTTAACTAGTGTGGGGTTTCTGGGACATGTGATTTTTGCGAAAGGAATTTGTGTTGATCCCCAGAAGATTGAGGCAGTGGCAAACTGGGAGCAACCAACAACAGTGACCGAAGTGAGGACCTTTTTAGGGTTGGCCGGTTACTACAGACGTTTTGTAGAAGGATTTTCTACGATTGATGTCCCATTGACTCACTTGACCAGGAAGGGAATTAAGTTCATTTGGGATGAGCCTTGCGACAAGATTTTTCAGGAATTGAAGAAAAGGTTGACATCCACTCCGGTATTGACCCTTCCAGATGATAGTGGAGAATTTGAAATGTATACTGATGCATCCTTACACGGATTTGGGTGTGTGTTAATGCAACATGGGAAGGTGATTGCTTATGCATCTCGATAGTTAAAACCTCGGCGTAAGCTATGCATCCAGAAAGAAACAAAATGTATCGTACGCTTCGAGAACATTATTAGTGGCCGAGTATGAAACTGGAAATCGCGGAATATGTGAGCAAGTGTTTGATATGTCAGCAGGTAAAAGCTGAGAGACAGAGACCCTATGGAGCATTGGAACCACTTCCTATCCCATAATGGGAATAGGACCATATAACCATGGATTTTGTGTTTAAACTTCCTAGGATGCCCAGAGGCCACGATGGACTTTGGGTGATTGTGGACAGACTCACCAGGTCAACGCATTTCTTACCTGTGAGGGAAGACTTTCAGAAGACCCAGTATGCCAGACTATTCATTAATGAGATTATACGATTACACGGCACTCCTATCTCTATCGTATCAGATCGAGATCCACGATTTAGATCTAGATTCTGGCAGAGTTTGCAGGAAGCTTTTGGGACAAGATTGCATTTCAATACAGCGTTCCATCCTCAGACAGATGGACAGTCGGAACGGACCATCCAGACCTTAGAAGATATGATGAGAGCACGTGTTTTGCAATTCCAGGGTACTTGGGAGTCACATTTACCATTGATGGAATTCGCCTACAACAATAGTTACCAAGCGAGTATTGGGATGGCACCTTATGAAGCCTTATATGGACGACATTGCAGAACCCCTTTGTGTTGGACGGAAGTGGGCGAAAGAAAATTGTCTAGGTCCGAATTGATAGATCTGACAACGGAGAAAGTTAAGCTCATCAGAGATAGGCTTAAGGCAGCCTAGGATAGACAAAAGAGCTACGTGGACTGCAGATCAGAGATCTTGAATTTGCAGTTGGAGATTGGGTCTTTCTGAAGTTATCTCCTTAGAAAGGCATAGTACGATTTGGCAGGCGCAGGAAATTGAGCCCCCGTTTTATCGGACCATATGAGATTGTTGAGAGGATTGGCCAGGTTGCTTACAGATTAGCATTACCTTCAAAGCTTTCTAGGGTCCATAATGTATTCCATGTGTCAATGTTGCGGAAATATGTGTATGATGAGTCCCATGTGTTAGAAGAACATCCCATTGAGCTTAGGGAAGACTTAAGCTTTGAGGAACAGCCTGTACAGATCATAGACCAAAAGGATAAGGTGCTTCGCCGAAAGACGATTCCCCTAGTGAAGGTTCTTTGGAGAAATCAGAACGTGGAAGAGGCCACATGGAAACCCGAGACACAAATGCGAGAGCAGTATCCATATTTATTTCATTGAAATTTCGGGGACGAAATTTCTTAAGGGGGGAAAGTTGTAATGCCCCGAAAATTCAAATAATGTAAAATATTAAAATAATATGTAAAATGACGTTTTTTCCCTTGGAGGGGTGTGGTTAAATGTTGACTTTTTGTTTGGAATAATTTTTTTACATTTTTCGAGGATCATTATGTAGGTCTCGAGACGCTAAATCCGTAGACAGGTGGCACGTCGAAAACGAAGCTCGGATGAAAAAGTTACAGGTCTGTGAAGTTAAGGGGCAAAATGGTAATTTGTCACATGAGGGGCAAAATGGTCAAACGATGAAAGTTAGCTGAGTCACAAGGGAGATGTCTCCTGCCACCCCCCAGTGACACATGTCACCTTAAATGAAGGCTTAGTGGCTGAAGTGCCACGGGTGAGATTGAATCGGTTTATCATTTCAAATGATAATTTAAAGGGAAAAACAAACATTTATACAAAACAGAGGACAACTCCTTTGATCTCCTTCGACCAGCCAGAGACCAATTGATTTACCTGAGAAACCTGGAAAATTGAGAGAGGATTTTGATCCCTACTTGTAATATTACCTATGCTCTGTAAACCTGTTGACTAGTCAAACTTGTGAGGTCAACGGTCCTGGAAAACTTAATTATCCCTTGTCTGACAATGTTTGTCGTTTGTTATGTTATACCTGTTTATATGTAAGGTTACTTTTGGCACTTTAGCGTTATTGTCAGACGGGAGCAGGATCCTTCACGATTATCGAGGGAGAATCGGAATGGGTCTTGTCAAATCGTCCCAATCGGAATTATAACGAAGAAATGGACAAAATTCAGTGGAATTAGTTAAATTAATTTTAATATTTAAAATTCTTTTTTCAAGCCCAAAGGAACCCAGCCCAGATTCAAAATACCAGCCCAATTTAATTTATTCAGGCCCAGCAAAATCCCGACCCAGCAACTCGCAGGCCCAAGCCCAGCGCGGCCTAGCCCGACTCAGTCCTTCCTCCAGCCCATCAGACCCGTCGACAGGCGCTGGCCGAGACGTCCTTCACAAGTTCGGTGCGCGTGCGTTGACCTTCTCCCCTCCAGTTAGCGCGCGTGAGCTGCTTTTAACTGCTCTTTCTGACAGTCTCTCATCGAACCTACCAACCCACTGTCAGTAGCTCCATGTCGAATTCAGCCCATGATTTTCTGCAGCTTCTCACCAAACCTTCAACTGCTCCATTTGCAGCAATTTTTCAGTCTTTTTTTTTTCTCTGAATTTCCAGCACCAAACCATTCCTAAAATCATCATTGTTTATCATTGTTCATCATTTCATTTTTATTTATTTTTATTGTAATTTTTATTCATTTTATTTTATTTTTGGTGGTTTTTTCTCCCTATAAATAGGGGTTCATTTCATGTAACGAAGGTCCCCATTTTGTCCCATTTTGTTTCTCTTTTTAGTTTAGGTTCTAATATTTTCTCTCTAGCTTTTCTCTTCTTTTAGTTCATCTTCTTTCTTTTTGTTCTTTATTTTTGGGGACCATTTTAACTTCTTGTAGATTTTCTTATTAATTAGTTTTCATTCAATTATTGTTCTTAATTTATGTTATTTTTATATTAGTTCTTCTTTACTTTGTTCTTCTGATTTTTCTTTGAGATCTCTTAAACACATTTTTATGTTTTCCTTAAGAAATACCTAGGCCGAGTATTTCCGAAATAATTTTAGAATTTAAGTCCGAATTCTTATGTTTTATCCTCCATCTTCATAAGGTTCTAGCCGCTGTTCGGTGTTTCTTATGAATAACATTCTGTTATTTCCATCTACTTTCGGAATCACAATGACAGGACCCACCCCTAATCCCCCGGGATTAAGGGCTAAATCTTGATCCCATCTAACTTACGCATGACACGTAGGCTAAACTGACGTCCAACCTTCATGTGACACGTAAGTCGGACAAGGGATTATCAATCCATCCATCCAAACAGGAAAACGGACTTCCCAGAGTGTACCGAACTATTATGGATCGTGGGTGTGATGTCTCTGTCTCTCTCGATCAACAGCCCGTGCCGCAACAACCTGGAGGGTATCGAGAACACGAAAAGACTGTGAGTGGACAAAAATAAAGTTTAAGTTTAAAAACATTTCATAAAACAATGGCATTTATACCCTCCGTTTTAAAAACCAATGCATGCATATCAAATTCATGTCATAAAACCATATACGAAACCAAACACATTTTCCTTTTTTTCAAATCCCGGGCCTCTGCCCAAAACCATCGAAAACCATTATAACCAACGAAAACCATCCTTGAAAACCGTCAGCATCAATCACAGAGAAAACCAAAACGTTTTGAACCACATTTCCATCCATCGAACCTGCTGGATCTATCCGAGTCTTTAAACTTCCGAGTTGTTAAACTCAATCTAGGCCTCAATATAATCCGAGTCTTTAAACTCCCGAGTCTTTAAACTCAACAGGCCTACGGGGGAAAATATCAATATCCAAGTCTTTAAACTTCCGAGTCTTTAAACTCAATCCGGGTCTTTAAACCCAATCCGGGCCCGTCCCCCGTCAAACATAATCCGGGTCTTTAAACCCAATAACCAGATCCAGCAAATCCAATCCAAAACCATTTTCCATTTCCAAATCCGTAACCTCATCAGGATCCTGAATCCTAACCCAGAACTCATATCCATCTCCTTTCCAGATCCGAGTCCGCAACCATCATTCCGTAAGCCGGCATTCGGAATAATCATTCCGAACCCAAACCCGGAATCCACTTTCAAGTCCCGAATCGAATCCTGAATCGTCATCTGGAATCCCGATTCCAAAACCCGAAATCACCTTTCTCAAAACCACTTTTCTGAACTGTGCTTCGAGCCCGAAAACCCTTTTTCCGAAAACACTTTTCCGAAATCCTTTTACTTTCTTTGAAATCAAATCGTATTTCAAAACCGAAATCAACTCAATAAAACCAGGTTCAAATCACAATATCCATCAAATCTCGTAAAACGTGAAATACCATCATTCCCTCGAAAAACGTGCACAAACCGTAAACCATCACAATCAGAAATCAAATCATAGAATCAAGTATAGAAAACATATCAAAACATATATGCATGCATCAAGAGTTAGAAAGCAAAGTCCACTCACAGACCATTTCGATGTCGCCTCGATACGCGCGCACTTACGCCGTTCCTGACCATTCCGCTATCCTCGGCTTTCCCGAACCTGTCCAAATCCCAGAACGAGGTCACTAACTACTTCACAAAGGTCATACTAAAGTCCCATAATTTTTCCATATTTTTAACTATTTTTAAACGAGCTCTAAAACCTTCGGACATCCCGAAACAGATCGAGATGATGTCCGATTGACTCGAAACCAGCGCCAAAATGTTCGTTACATCGAATACATGAAAAGTCATGTTGGAACCATCCTCAAAAGGTGTGCCACGCACCCACACGTGCCGCCTGAAGTGACTGCACGTGGGCCTCACGCGCCAGTCACTGTTCATCGTCTCCTTCCTCAGTCACCGGTTCAGTCCAGCCAGTCTAACTGTGAACCGGCGTTCACGGTTCTGCTTCGTTTTCAGGCCATTTTCCTTCCTTTTTAGCCTATTAGGATCGTCCTACTCTAACTAGTCTAAACAACTACTTAAAACACGAAGTAAAGTACGAGAACTTACCGTCCAGGGCTCGAACCAGTCCCCTGAAATTCCCAGTCGCTGTTTTCCAACCACCCACCGTCTACTCCGCCTCTGGTTCGACTCCTCAGACCAACTACAACATCCTTCAACTAACAGGACCAATAAAATGGCATGACTAAGCTCCTCAATCCACGATTTTCACTTTGAATTTCTGGGAACCAAACCTCGCGCAAAACATCCGAAACCTCGCTCTAATACCAATTGACAGGACCCACCCCTAATCCCCCGAGATTAAGGGCTAAATCCCGATCCCGTCTAACTTACGCATGACACGTAGGCTAAACTGACGTCCAACCTTCATGTGACACGTAAGTCCATTCACGATCCATCCATCCAAAAAGGTAAACGAATTTCCCATAGTGTACAGAACTACTGTGGATCGTGGGTGTGATGTCTCTGTCTCTCTTGATCAACAGCCCGTGCCTCAACAACCTGGAGGGTATCGAGAACACGAAAAGACTGTGAGTGGACAAAAATAAAGTTTAAGTTTAAAAACATTTCATAAAACAATGGCATTTATACCCTCCGTTTCAAAAACCAATGCATGCATATCAAATTCATGTCATAAAACCATGTACGAAACCAAACACATTTTTCTTTTTCTCAAATCCCGGGCCTCCCTCCAAAACCATCGAAAACCATTATAACCAACGAAAACCATCCTTGAAAACCGTCAGCATCAATCACAGAGAAAACCAAAACGTTTTGAACCACATTTCCATCCATCGAACCTGTTGGATCTATCCGAGTCTTTAAACTCAACAGGCCTACGGGGGAAAATATCAATATCCGAGTCTTTAAACTCCCGAGTCTTTAAACTCAATCCGGGTCTTTATACCCAATCTGGGCCCATCCCCCGTCAAACATAATCCGGGTCGTTAAACCCAATAACCAGATCCAGTAAATCCAATCCAAAACCATTTGAAAACCATTTTCCATTTCCGAATCCGAATCCGCAACCTCATCAGGATCCCGAATCCAAACCCAGAACTCATATCCATCTCCTTTCTAGATCCGAGTCAACAACCATCATTCCGTAAGCCGGCATCCGGAATAATCATTCCGACCCCAAACCCGGAATCTACTTTCAAGTCACGAATCGAATCCCGAATCGTCATCCGGAATCCTGATACCAAAACCCGAAATCACCTTTCTCAAAACCACTTTTTTGAACTGGGCTTCGAGCCTGAAAACCCTTTTTCCGAAAACACTTTTTCTGAAAACACTTTTTCGAAATCCTTTTACTTTCTTTGAAATCAAACCATATTTCAAAACTCGAAATCAAATCATTAAAACCAGGTTCAAATCACAATATCCATCAAATCTCGTAACACGTGAAATACCGTCATTTCCTCGAAAAACGTGCACAAACCATAAACCATCACATTCAGAAATCAAATCATAGAATCAAGTAAAGAAAACATATCAAAACATATATGCATGCATCAAGAGTTAGAAAGCAAAGTCTACTCATAGACCATTTCGATGTCGCCTCGATACGCGTGCACTTACGCCGTTCCCGACCATTCCGCTATCCTCGGCTTTCTTGAACCTATCCAAATCCCAGAACGAGGTCACTAACTACTTCACAAAGGTCATACTAAAGTCCCATAATTTTCCGATATTTTTAACTATTTTTAAACGAGCTCTAAAACCTTCGGACATCCAGAAACATATCGAGATGATGTCCGATTGACTCGAAACCAGTGCAAAAATGTTCGTTACATCGAATACTTTAAAATTCATGTTGGAACCATCCTCAAAAGACATGCCACGTGCCTACACGCGCCTCCTGAAGTGACTGCGCATGGGCCTCACGCGCCAGTCACTGTTCATCGTCTCCTTCCTCAGTCACCGGTTTGGTCCAGCCGGTCTAACTGTGAACCGGCATTCACGGCTCTGCTTCATTTTCAGGCCATTTTCCTTCCTTTTTAGCCTATTAGGATCGTCCTACTCTAACTAGTCTAAACAACTACTTAAAACACGAAGTAAAGTACGAGAACTTATCGTCCAGGGCTCGGACCAGTCCCCTGAAATTCCCAGTCGTTGTTTTCCAGCCACCCACCGTCTACTCCGCCTCTGGTTCGACTCCTCAGACCAACTACAACATCCTTCAACTAACAGGACCAATAAAACGGCTCAACTAAGCTCCTCAATCCACGGTTTTCACTTAGAATTTTAAATGGAAAACAGGGGACATCGAGAACTCACCCGCGTTCTGACCTTCACCGTGCTCGCCGTCGTGTTCCGCTGGTTTACAAGGCGGTCCTCAGCCTTCCTAGCACTCCTTCGAACCAGATTGGATCAAAAGATCGATGGTGGTTGCACCCAGACTATCTACTCCTTCTCTGTTTTTCAAAGTCGAAACCACCGCCCACGGTGGCCCTCGCGGCAGTCCAACCCCACCTCACTGTGCTCTCACTCCCTCAATCACCACACCTCTCTGAAATTCCACTCACAAAGCACTAGAAGGAATTTCACGACTCACACACCCTGGTTTTGGGTTGAGACTCCCTGTCTCTGTTTTTCTCTAATGAGCGACCAAACGTTTTATTTTAAAATTAAAGAACACGGCTGTTTGGGCTAGAAGCCACCAGACACCCACCAGGTGTCCATCATCCAACGGTCCAACCCCAAAAATCTCCAATTTCTCAGGCCACATGTCCCCATCTGATTGCTCACAATCCCAGAGTATAAAAAACCGAATTTCCCCAAAATGTCCCAATTACCATTTTACCCCTCACGTTCCAAGACCCGTAGTTTCGTCATTCGACGTCCGATGACTGCGTGCCGCCTGTCGTTGGACTCAGGGCATCGAGGTCTATCTAACGGTCCTTGGTTTGCGTGAAAACTAATGGTCAAACAAAAAGTCAACAATTTCTCTCTTTTTCAACTTAATTACGAAAATGCCCTCAACCTTCTGAACATCATAACTTCCTACTCGGATGTCGGAATCGGGAGTGCCACCTGTCTACGGACTCGTGACGTCTCAAACTACGTCACAGTCATCGGTCGATGCCCAATTGACCACCCAAACTAAAAGTCAACTTTTTGCCCATTCCAAGGGCAAAATCGTCATTCTGCTCCTTCTGTCCGAACGCAGCCAACTAATCACCATTTAACTTCACTAATCCGTCACTAATCACTTTCCTAATCCCGATTCTCGGGACGGGTCCTTACACACAAGCTGTTCTTGGGTTCCGAAAGTATAACTTTATTCCCTTTACTTAAATTCTTGTTATTGTTACGGTTTACTTATAATTCAATATATGTGTTGGTTTTTTCTTTCTAACATTTGTAAGTAAGAATGCAATCTCCATGTGTTTTACTTTTTGAATTTTTTTTACTTCATTGTTTTAGTGCTTAAACGCTAAGTGTTTATGACCGCTGTTTGATGCACTAGTAGAAAATTGAAGAGATTTAATGTTTAACCGCTGTTCGGCGCATTAAATCACAAACTTAAGGTGAATCATATTGTAGATAATAATCCGATGTTCAGTGCATTTATAATATGAAAAATGTATGCATATATTTGAAATGATTAAGGTAGGATTTCGTGATTGGTTAATTCTTTATTCTTTATTTCATTAATTCTTTAATTCATTATTCTTTTTAACTAACATATTATTAATGTTCCCTAATTTCTCCGGTTAAGAACGATCTCTATTTACCAATACTACATCTACACAAAAAGGGTTTAAATTGCATAACACCTGAATTACGTGTTTAATTTAATGCATAGTTCAGGCATTATCAATTTTTGGCGCCGTTGCCGGGAAAATTGAAAATCATTTTTAATATGTTGGTGTATGTATATAAATTGTGCATATTATACTTGTTTATATTTATTTTATTTTATTTAGGTTCATATTTTAATTGTTCATAACTTTAATATACTTGTTTATAATTCTTATACTTGTCTATATTTAATTTATCCATCTTATTTTTGTTTATATTTGTTTATTTTTATTTTTATATTTGTACATATTATACTTGTTCATAATGTTTGTCTTTATACGTGTTCATATTGTACTTGTATATTATTTTTATTTATTTTTATACTTGTTCATAACTTTTATTTTTATGTTTGTTCATAGTTTGATTCTTACAATTGTTCTTATAATATTTGTTTATAATGTTCTTACTTTACTTGTTCTTTTTATATTTGTTCATAAATGTTCATAATTTTTTTTATACTTGTTCATATTATAATTGTTTATGTAAATTTCAATTTTATTTTAATTGTTCATTTTATACATACTTGTTCATAATTGATTTTCATTTATGTTTTTCTATAACTTCTATATTTGTCATATTATTCTTGTTCATACTTATACATAATGTTCATTCTCTTTACTTGTTCATAAATGCTTATTGTACATGTTCACTTTTCTTTATTTTTATTTTTATTTTTATTTTATTTTTTTGTAATAAAATAAATAAATAAAATTCGTAAAAAATAAAAAAAATACTATTCTTCATTTATTTATTTATTAAATTCCAAAGAAAGTAATTAATAATATATATATAAGGAAAGCCTTTTTCATTACCTCAAAAAAAAAAAATTACTTTCCAACTTTCTTTAGTTTTAGCTTCATGTTAGTGTTAATTCATACTTGCGAATAAATTTTATACATATGTTACTTCCTATTCTTTATACTTGTTCATAATTATTATACTTGTTCTTTATTTTCATTTGTATGCTTCTTCATAATTTTTATTTTTATATTTGTTTATATAAATTCAAACTCTTATTATATTTGTTCATACTTTATTCATAATTGTACATATTTGTTCATACTTGTGTATAATTATTCTTACTTTCATACTTGTTCATAAATTGTTCATAACTTTTATATTTCATCGTGTTCATTCATATTTGTGCATAATTTTTATTTATTTATTTATTTATTTTACTTGTTTATAATTGTACATCTTTATCCGTACTTATTTGTTTATACTAGTTCATAAGTTGTATATTACTTGTTTACATTTATTTTATTTGTGTATGTATTTATTTAAGTTTGTCTTTTTCTTCCTTAAAAATAATAATAATAATAATAATAATAATAATAATAATAAAATTCTTATCTTAACTTTGTGTTAGTGTAAATATAAATTCTTAAATAAATCTTGTACATATATTAGTTTGTTAATGTGAAATTGTTTTGTAAATACCATTACTTGTGAATACATTGTTCATATTTGTATAAATTGTTCATATGTAAATTGTCATGTTATATTTGTAAATTGTGCATAAAAACATACTTGTAAATAATTCGTGCATTCATACATTAGTCTCAGCTATATATAGATCACTTGTGCTTCGAAATTTAGATTTAGATTTTTAACAGGTAAAGACTCTTTTGTTAACTCTCACCTACGGTGATTGTTAACACTTGAGTTATCTTAATTTTTCTGGAGTAAGAAATTTTCGAGGGTGATGTCTAGGATATGAGACGGTACTCATAACGGGTTTTGGGTCTAAGAAAGGGACATCAATGGAGTTTAAGCCTCGGGATGTCTTGAAATTAGCCCTGCCTCTTGTATTTATTCTTTCTAACCTGGTCAGCTTTGAACTTGCCCAAACAGTTGAATTAATCCAAGATATTTACTTGAGCTGCATGGATGTAGAAGTCTTTATCTAAACTTTGAAGTTATGTGAACCATATATATCTTTGACTTCCCCCGACATGTAAATATTGGTTATATCTTTTTACTTCTGTTTATATCTTAACTTACATTACTTGTCATCCCAACTTTAACTTATTTCTTTCATTCTAATTTGCATTGCATCTTTAATCTAATTTGCATCTCTAACTTGCATTCTTGACAAACGTGCATCTTTGACTAACTAACTTGCATCTCTGTTTAGGCTGGATGGACGTTAAACTTCAAGCGCTTGTTGGGAGGCAACCCAATGTATTCCCAAGATGTGAAGGAGTCATCAACGCAGATTTGCTATCTTTCACCCTTCACTCTCTTAATTACTTAATGTTTTTCTTGTTTTATTTTCGTAAATCATTTTCCTTACTTCAATTCTATGTTCAATTACTTCTTATTTTCCTATGAGGACAATGTAGAATTTAAGTGTGGGGGAGTGGTTTACAATTTTAATTGTGCAATAAAATTGTTTAAAAACATATATATATATATATAATTTTAAAAATAAATAAATAAATAATTATTTTTATTGCTTTCTTGAGTCTTTTTGTGTTAACTTAGTGTTTTTACGAGTATTAAGTTGCCCTTTAACTTGTCAATGATATAAATGAACGGAAATGAATATGTTATGGCTATAAAGATGATCACTGCAACTTGAATTTGTTTGTTAATACTTTGTGATTAAGTGTTATAACTTGTAGATAATGCATGTAAATTGGTACATAAATGAGCATGTTAAGATAAGTATGAATCATTTGAACCTTATGTGAGCTTTAGAACTTTATATACATTTTTTATGAGTGATTCATAAGTTCTTTGTTTAAATTAATATGCATATACCTCATAACTGCTTGCCATAGCTTTTAATTAACTCTATAATACTAGAACTTATTTCATGTGATTTTCAAAGCTTTTAAGTCAATAAACTCTCTGATTTTGGATATGATTAAGGCATTAGGGTTAACATCACAAATTCAAACATCCATGTTCCCTATTTTGTGCGCACAAGTTGCGACCCCCTTAGTTTTAACCCTTTTGAGCCCACATTAAGCCTTTCTTTCATCACCATGATTACCTAAACACTTGACCTTAATATAGACATCTTTCACCCTTATTCCAAGGACTCGATTGAAGACATGAAAATAGTGTGAAGAGAAATTGATGATGTTTTGAAGGCTTTTATGTATATGGATTTACTTACTCAAATTTTGTTGTATTATTGACACATGTTATTACCTTGATATATGAAAAGAAAAAAAATGAAATGAAAAAAAAAAAATTTGAGTCTCTATCAAGGTAATAAAGTTTGATTATGAAATGTTTGAGTTAAGTCCTTTGCATTCATAAATCCAACACAAAAAATGAATTTGAGGTCCAACATGATGAAATTAGGCCTATATTCGAAGTCATGAATTCATGATATCATTGCACTAAGGTCGGGAAGTTATGATACGTTTTGGGAGACTTTTGAGTCTTGAAACGAATTTGAGCACCACTTGTCCTATATATTCCTTGCCACTAAACTTAGCCCCATTACAACCTTCGTGAAGATCTTATGATCCTTAAGATGGTAAATTTTGATTAATGGAGTCATTGTAATGACCCGTCCCGAATATCGGGATTGAATATTAATTAATTATGGTTTAAAATGACTAATCGGGGATTAGTTGAGTGAAATCGGACGAATTGTGTAAAATGACCGTTTTGCCCCTAGCGTGGGCAAAATGTTGACTTTTAGTTCGGGCGGTCAAACGGACTTTGATCGATGACTGTGACGTAGTTCGGGACGTCACGAGTTCATAGACAGGTGGCACGTTCGATTCTGACATTCGAGGAAAAATTTATGACGTTCGGAAGTTCGAGGGCATTTTCGTAATTTGGCTAAAAAGGGGCCAAATGTTGACTTTTGACCTGAGAAGTCCAATAGACGAGGGCCAAGAACCGTTACGTAGGTCGAGTCGATACGAATTCATTGACAGGCGGCACGCCGAAATCGGAGATTCGACGACGAAGTTGTGGTCACGGGAGCGAAATCGATTAACCGAACGAACCGGGATTTCGATTAAAATATTATTAAATAGTGAATAGTGATCAGAGTTTGTGAACACTTGGATGAGTGACAAGTGTCACCCATCCCTTGTTTTGAGGCCCAAAATTGTGGAACATGTTTCCCATTAATCCATTTTTTTTTATCATTCCTTATCATGCATTCTTTATCATCCGTCATCTTCATTTCTTCATTTATTTTCTTCAAAACCATATACCTCAATCCTACACAAACACCTTTCAATCATCATCCATGGCTTATGACCCGTGAACGAAAGTTGGAGAGGATGTTGAGACGAACCCAATGGTGGCCACGGTAAGGACCGTTGTGCACGGTGGCCGGAATTTTGGAAGGTAAAACCGTAGGATTCAAATTTTGGGTTTTTGATTTTGATGGTGTTGATCGATTCTAAGCTTAGGATGATGTTCTTTGAGCTCTCACGAGCTTGTAGGTGCAATTTGGGACGAATTTGGACGTTGGAGGTGAACGGAATGATGATTGGAAATCTGGCCGAAACTTTGATTGGACATAACTTAAAATCCAGGTACTTTCTGAATTTTCTGGGTTGATATTTGGAATCCTTGGCTCGAGTAGATGGATTTACATAGGTAGAACGTCGAATTTGGTTGAGAAACGAGTGAGATATCTAAGTTTGAAGTTTGGGGCATCAATGGAGTTTTCCGGCGAGAAATTCCGGCGAGTTGCCGTAGAGTTGACTCGGTCTCCGGAGAGTTGACTCGTTGACTCTGACCCGTTGACTTTTGACCGTTGACTTACTGTTCATGATGATGTTAGCGTTGACTTTGATGACATCAGCGTTGACTTTTTGGTCAACATTTGACTAAAATTTTGACCCGCTTGTGGGGGCTCGTGGGATCGTATTTTTAGGTGGGACCAGGACTATTTTAAGGGTTTCCACGATCCGGATCCAATGGCGGTGGTTTCGGATCGATCGAAGATCGTTAAGTTGGTCAAATCGAGGGTTTTTACCTCGGGAAACGCGTACGGGACACGTTGACCTTTCCGGAAAAATTTAGGGTTCTTAATATGGACTTGTATAGGTTAGTAGTAACCTTTGGATATGATTTGGACAGGTCAGGATGACCCGAAGAGGTCGGATTAGCCCGAGGAGGCTTATGGCACGCATATCGAGGTGGCAGCTAAGACGGACTGTGAGTGGACTTTTGGTTTTCTAACCGTGATGCATGCATATATGATTTAAAATGCCTTATTATATGATTTGTTATGATTTGATATGATTTGATATGATTTATGTTTCAATCCGGTGATTTCTCAGTTTTATGATTATTATATTATATTTTGGCACGATTTTCGAGAAATGGTGAAATTGATGTTTTTGGGCTAGGCCCGGATTGAAAATGATGTTTTAACTCGGGTTATGAGACAGGAAATTGAAAATGATATTTGGACTCGGATTATGAGTCAGTGATTGATTTTATGGATTTACGTGATCGTGGCAACTCGGGTTTACGGTTGCACGGATTTGCGTGAAAATGATATTTTGGGCTTGAGACCCAATGGAATTGTGATTTTGATTGGATTTGTATTTCCATGTGATGACATGATGATATTGATGATTTCGGATATATAAGTAAATCGGGACTTTGGTTATTTTGGGACTGAGACCCTGTGTCGATATGTGATTTGATTTTCAATGCAACTATTTTTCACTGGTTTTTGTGATGATGATATGTTGCGGATATTTAGGGCTTTCGGGAGAAAATATGTTTTTCCCCGGAGTGCACCCTGGAGATAACGCTCGCCTTCGGGATGGAAGTGTTTACCCCGAAGAGGTCACGTAGCACGATCTTTGTCGAGCAGCCGAGGGAGGCTTGACTCAGATCAGATGTGCTGGATTATATATGGATCGGTAAGTGATGTGTTCACGAGATCCGGATTGCCGGCTGGTGATGTGTTCACAGCGGCGGATGCTCGGATTTTGAGCGGTCCTTGAGCCTATTGATTTGCACGCGTTGCAGGGATAAACATGACTCTAAGCAACAGGATATGGAAATAAATCCTGTGGTTTATGGAAAATGATTTTGAAAAAAACTGTGGTTTAGCGGTTGAAATGATTTAAGTAAACTGTGAACTTTATGAGATATTAAATTGATTTGATAAAAATGAGTTTCAAGGAAAATGTGGACATGGAATTTAGAAACATGTTGTTTGTGATTACATACCAGTTTTGAGTACGGGTTTTTGGTCTTTGTGACCAGGTAATGGTGTTCACATGTTTTGGCCTGAGAGCCGGGATTTGATGTTTTATAACTTGAACTGATTTGGTGAACATGAGTTTTACGGACCATGGGAAAACATGTTTTGTTTTTATCGGTCCATTGTTCATACTTGAATAATTTCATACTGTTACTCATGTTTTCTGATATGCATGCACGTTTGTGAAAACTGGAGGGTAAGAATGTATTTTGGCAAATGCTTTTATAAGAGGTTATTTTTGTCCACTCACACCTTTTCTGTTTTAATGACCCTTCAGGTCGTAGCGCGATGATCGAGGCTATTCGAGAGGTGGAGGTATGTGTGGGCACAGGCGCAAATATCCCTTGTCTGGCAGGTGCTGAAGGGTAATTTTGGATTTTCAGTTGACTTGTCAGACGGGAGCAGGACCGGGCACGGCTATCTATGTCCTTCGGGGACGGGTCCTGTCAAGTCAATCACTTGAGTAAGCTTATGGTTTTGGTTCATTTGTGAAAGTATGTTTTGTTTTTATCTTGAGGTGTTTGTTTGAGATTTTACAAAAGTACTTCATTTCTATTATGTGAGCACTTTTCTCACATACTTTGAGTGCAAAACAAAACCCAACAAATTGAGTGAATTCATGAGTGCATATCCTTGTGAGTTGATTCATACTTGTCTTATTCATGTTGAGATCCATTTCACCGTATTTACTCATTATCTTACTTGTTGAAACATTTTGTTACAATGTATTAACTCTTGAATTCCATATGCTTAAATGATTTAAGTGAAAATCTTTTATTTCATCATAATCATGAAGTATTGAGACTAATAGTTAAGGGTTTACTTATTTTGAATTCGTAGTTTAATTTTAGTATTTGCTAGGGACTAGCAAAGTTTAAGTGTGGGGGTATTTGATAGGTCGTTAAATAAGTATTATTTTATATTATTTTATACCCTTTATACTTGACTTTTAATATTAAAATAATAAATAATTAGATAAAATAATATATTTTGTGATATTTTGTTTAAATAAATAAAGCTTGTAATTTGGAGCATTTTGGCGAAAGAATCGTCCCAATCGGAATTATAACGAAGAAATTATGCACAAAATTCGATGGAATTAGTTAAATTAATTTTAATATTTAAAATCCTTTTTTCAAGCCCAAAGGAATCCAGCCCAGATTCAAAATGCCAGCCTAATTTAATTGATTCAAGCCCAGTAAAATCCCGGCCCAGCAACTCGCAGGCCCAAGCCCAGCGCGGCTCAACCCGCGTCAGTCCTTCCTCCAGCCCACCAGACCTGTCGACAGGCGCTGGCCGAGACGTCCTTCACAAGTTCGGTGCGCGTGCGTCGACCTTCTCCCCTCCAGTCAACGAGCGTGCTCTGCTTTTAATTGCTCATTCTGACAGTCTCTCACCGAACCTACCAACCCACTGCCAGTAGCTACATGTCGAATTCAGCCCATGATTTTCTGCAGCTTCTCACCAAACCTTCAACTACTCCATTTGCAGCAGTTTTTCAGTCTTTTTTCTGAATTTCCAGCACCAAACCATCCCTAAAATCATCATTGTTTATCATTGTTCATCATTTCATTTTAATTTATTTTTATTGTAATTTTTATTCATTTTATTTTATTTTTGGTGGCTTTTCTCCCTATAAATAGAGGTTCATTTCATGTAACAAAGGTCCCCATTTTGTTTCTCTTTTTAGTTTAGGTTCTAATATTTTCTCTCTATTTTTTCTCTTCTTTTAGTTCATCTTCTTTCTTTTTGTTCTTTATTTTTGGGGACCATTTTAACTTCTTGTAGATTTTCTTATCAATTAGTTTTCTTTCAATTATTATTCTTAATTTATGTTATTTTTATATTAGTTCTTAATTTCATTTCTTCTTTACTTTGTTCTTGTGATTTTTCTTTGAGATCTCTTAAACACATTTTCATGCTTTCCTTAAGAAATACCTAGGCCGAGTATTTCTGAAATAATTCTAGAATTTAAGTCCGAATTCTTATGTTTTATCCTCCATCTTCATAAGGTTCTAGCCGCTGTTTGGTGTTCCTTATGAATAACATTTCATTGTTTCCATCCACTTTCGGAATCACAAGCTGTTCTTGGGTTCCGAAAGTGTAACTTTATCCCTTTACTTAAATTCTTGTTATTGTTTCGGTTTACTTATAATTCAATATATGTGTTGGTATTTTCTTTCTAACATTTGTAAGTAAGAATGCAATCTCCATGTGTTTTACTTTTTGAATTTCTTTTACTTCATATGTTTTAGTGCTTAAACGCTAAGTATTTATAACCGTTGTTCGATGCACTTAATTAAAAATTGAAGAGATTTAATGTTTGACCGCTGATCGGCGCATTAAATCACAAATTTAAGGTGAATCATATTGTAGATAATAATCCGATGTTCGGTGCATTTATAATATGAAAAATGTATGCATGTATTTGAGATGATTAAGGTAGGATTTCGTGATTGGTTCAATATGAGCATGATGTTTGAGTGTTGGTAAAAAATATGTGTTTGAAGAAAGTTCACTTATACAAAAATTAAAGTAGAAGTACAATTAAGTTCTTAATTATTTTTACTTGTTTTCTTTATTCTATGATTACTACAATCTTTCAAACCCCCAATTTTAATTCTTTATTCTTTTATTTTTTATTTCATTTCATTAATTCATTAATTCATTAAATTTTTAATTCTTTATTATTTAATTATTTAATTAATTATTCTTTGATTATTCATTATTCTTTTAACTAACATATTATTAATGTTCCCTAATTTCCTCGGTTAAGAACGATCCCTATTTACCAATACTACATCTACACAAAAAGGGTTTAAATTGCATAACACCCGAATTATGTGTTTAATTTAATGCGTAGTTTGGGCGTTACTAGTGACGGCAGCGATGATTTCAGCAGTGATGTCATGCTGAGTTAGCATTGTAGTAGCGTTGACTTCTCCTTTGACCAGCGCGTGAGGGAGAATCTCGAGGTGGGACTAGCACTATTTTCAAGGTTTCGACAATATGAATCCAATGATGGTGGTTTCGTGTCAATCAGAGATCGTTTGATTGGTCAAAATGGGGTTTATTGCATCGGGAAGCGTGTCTAGGACATGTTTTCGGGACTATACTATTCCTAGGTCTTAAGTATGAGTTTGTAGGGACCCATAGTGACCTTTACGTATATTTTGGACGTGATAGAGACCACACAATAGCATTAGGACAGGTTTACATGTTCGGTTTAGAGGCGGGACCAAACTGTGAGTGGGTCTTGATTTTATCAACTCTTGCATGCATAAACTGTTTTAATTATGCTATTCTATGATTTTAATTGAAGTATTTGGGATACTAAGATTTACTATTTTGCACGTTTTACGAGATGTTGGGTATGAGACCCATCTGGTCAGTATATGAATTATTTTCATAATCAAGCACGATTTTCGATGATTTTTCATAAACTATGTACTGTATAGACCTACCTTAGCTTTACTATCTCCTCCAACTATTATAACCCTGGAGTGGTCACAGCGCATTGCCTGTGAGGGGTTATTCTATAGAACGACCGGACCGTAAAGTGGCTCAGGAGCAAGATTGCTTACATTAGACGTCAGGGACGTCAGGCATCTGAGATGTCATACCCGGACAAGGTTTGGGATTAGGACTCAGGATTGAGACCTCGGGTGGCACGCGTAGACTTAGGACTGTGACCTTATTAGACGTCAGGGACGTCAGACATTTGGGATGTCCGGGTTGGGATGTATAGTGTAGCTCATTTCATGATTATGATTATATTATTCCGTTTATGGCTATATGATATATTATTATGGATTACGAATCTGATGCATGCATGATTTGAAAACGGAGGGGTAAAACCGTATGTTTACTATATACTTAAACTATTTTATAAACTTTATATTTACGGCCCACTCACCCTTATTTTTTTATTGACCCCTTCAGGTCGTGCTACTGAGGAAATCGAGGACCCGGAGTCTAAGGTAAAGACCCAACGTTGCACACCTGTACACCCTTTTTTGGGTAGGTTGGTATCGTGTGTAACCTAGATGTCGTGCTCGTTATTGTATTTCGATCTATCTCTTGTTTGACATTGTGGAACCCTTAAGACATATGTATGAACTTATTTATCGTGTGTTTTTTAATGATGAACTGTTTAAAGGTACTTCTGGTATTCTGGGGTTGCGTGTCGGATGGGAGCAGGGCATGTCCCAGGGTGGTCCCTGGGGGATCGGGACGGGTCCTGTCACTTAGTCTTGACGAACAAGCCACTCATGCAGATCCTCTAGAAGCTGGAAATATCCGGAAGACTAATCAAATGGGCAATCGAACTTAGTGAGTTCGACATCGCCTATACCCTACGCTCATCCGAGAAAAGCCAAGTGGTCGCTGATCTCCTCTCTGAATTCACTTACAAGACATCCCATTACATGCGGATGAACAATCAATACCAGGACAGAACCTTGAAATAGACATAACAATCAAATTGACATAATCTTATAATCTCACATTATGATAGCATCTTAGCAGAATACCAATCTCAGCACAATACCAATCTCAACAGAATTCCAAATGGACAAAAAGTCAACAAAATGAATTGAAAATCATCCAAAATGGCCAAAAACTAATCAAAATGAATAGAAACTCCTAAAATGTCAAAAATTCACCAAAATGGCTACCATCAAATGTACAAAAACTAACCAAAATGGAAAAAATATCATAAAATCGATATAAACTCATCAAATGTATAGAAACTAACCAAAATGGCCAGGATACCATCAAATCCACAAAAAACTCATCAAATGTACATAAGCTAATCATAATGGTTAGAATACCATAAAATGCACATAAACTCATCAAATGGACAGAAACTAACCAAATGCACCAAAATGGACAAAAACTTACCAAATGCACCAAATTGGACATAAACTAACAGAATATCATCAAATCTTACTTGCACTTGTTTAACCTATGCCCAAGTTCACCAAAATTGCTGCACTTCATTTCAGTGTGGTACCTTCCTAGTTTCGTGTGATGTTGAGGTAGGTCAGGCTCCTCAATAGACTTTCTCCTGCTTTTCCTTGGTTTGCTTGGTTGTCTATGGTAGGTTGGTGGCTTCAAAAGAGGTAACCCAGTTGAGTGCCATTGATCTTCACTTATCATTTACTTAACAATCCTCTCATTACATCTCAAGTATGCCTCCTTGATGTAGCATTCATGGAAATAAAGTTATAGATGCACATGCATGAGGGCAGGGATTCCATTTAGGTCTCATTCCCTACAAGAACAGTGCATGCCCTTCAAGTCCACTTTAAATTACCTCTCACTTTGATGAGTAACCTCAAACACTTCATTCCATGCATGCCTAGGGATAAACCATTGCCCCTTCTTATTTTTCTTCTCCAAAATATTCCTTATCCTTGAACCAAGATAATGACCATCTAATTCACTACTGCCATCTTCCTTGTAGAGTACAACATCATGGAGTGAGTTCTGATTCTTTCCAACATTGTTATTATAGGTTTTTGCCTAGCATGCAAAATCGACTTGTTGAAAGCCTCATTTAAAGCATTGAGTAGAATATCTACTTTGAATGCGGGATCTTGTCCACTGCCTTGGATCCATCTTTTTAACTAGTCATTGGTTGTAGGACTCAATTCTACCATTTTTTTCATCTCACTTTGATACCATGCCATAGTTGTACATCTTGAGATCTTCTCAAATCGAAGCTTTAAGGCTAAACCCTTCTGGAGTACATTGGAGTTACCAACACATGCCTGGTATAGTGCTAATGCTCTGCCCTTGGAAACAATTCACTCACAACCTCTATCAAGCCCTTCTGTTTATCTGTCGTGAATAAGTATCCTCTATTGTCTTTTATCTTCAAATCCAAAGCCAAAATCTCAAGAAACCACCTCCAAGTGGAGTAGCTTTCAACCTTAGGCATAAACTACTGGGAACGTGGTACTTTTAACATTAACACCAATAACTATCAATATCTGGCATGTTTGGGGTTTCTTAATGTGAGCACCATCCAATCCTATAAAAGGCCTACATCTATTTAACCAAAAAGGTTTGGAAGCACCTATGTACACATAAAAACTTTGGAATATTGAGATTCCATCAACCTCCATTTCTGACTTGATCTTCACTATGTTGCGAATGTTAACCCTCAAAATCTCTTCATAATAACCCCTTAGCTTCTCATATTGGCTCAAGTGAGTCCCCTCGAAATTTCAAAATTAATTTTTGTTGCCTTAAAAAAAGTAGACTTGTTGGGTCTATATCTTGTTTCTTGATTAATCATCTCTTGAAATTCACCATGATCCCATTTATGGTTTTTAAGTTGCCTACTGTATTTCACCTTTATCCAGTTGGTATTAGCATGAATATTGGTAGTATCCTGCCCGTAGATATGCTGTCCATTGTACGCAAGTGAAGGTAATCCCTTTTATTCACCTTAAATGCATAGATTAGGAAATGACAACCCTCAGCTTTGCCACATACTGCTTTGAATTTGTCAAAGAAACTCTTCTTGAAAAAAAATTTACCTTTGGGAATTGAGAGAACATACTCTAATAGCCTTTCTAAATATTTCAACACTTGAGAATATCAATCTAAGCTAAATTGAAGATTTTTCAAGTCTCTGAATTTTCTAAATGGCCCAGTGTTTTTCTCCTTGGCAGCTCTTGAGGAGGCTTATCATCTGCACTTTTATCTGGTTCTGGATCAAAAGAATTCAATTATTGAGAGCTTAGACCATCATCTTCTTTTTCAGGCTCACTACCACCAATAATATGCAATCGTTCAACATCAACATAGGTTGCAAGGATAATGTCATCATAATCTTATATTTATTGGTAATCTTCATCCTCATATGCAGGATCATCATCATCTTCATTCTTAGTATCACTCGAACTTATATAATCTCTCAGTTTTCTGTCACTTCTTCCTAGCTTCCTTTTCAAGACTTCACCCTTGGCTCTTGTAGCTAGCTGACTTTGCACATTCACCAAGACTTCACCATGTCCTAGAAGAGTAATCCTATATTCACCACCTCTTTTGAAATATATAGGTACAAAACTACCGTTCCTAGCATATGTGACACATAATTTGAATAACTCAGCATCCGAGGTTAGTTTAACCAACTTACCACTATTGTAACGATCCGTCTTTAATGACGGATTAATGATGGATTTCATATTTAAGGATTAATTAGGGATTAATGACGGATTAGCCAGACTAATCGGGGATTAGTCGAGAATTAACGGACTTTCAGCGAGAAATTATGATTTTACCCCTGAACGAGGGTAAAAAGTTCCCTTTTGACCTGGAAGGTCCGATGATCAAGGGTCTAGGACTGTTACGTAGATCGTGTCGATACAAATTTGTAGACAGGTGACACGTCGAATTCGGACATTCAACGGAAAAGTTACGATTTATGGAAGTTCGAACGAATTATTACACGTTTTACGAGGCGAGGGACTTTTGTTAGCAGGTGGGGCCCAAATATTTTGGACAGATCCAATGGATGAGTGACAAGTGTCACTCATCCATTGCCCATCTCAAACAGACACATGCATACCCCCTTCCCCGTGTTCGATGATTTTCCCCCACCAAACCCGATCACCCTTCATCCCAATACAAACCCTTCCCCCATCAGATCATGCTTGAGGCCAAGAGAGTGAGATGAGGGCAGGATGATGGTGGTGGCTGGCCAAGAGGAGCACCGCCGTGGACGGCGGAGGTAACCCGTGCACGGTAAGCCCGGTTATGACCTTTTTCTTTTATTTTTGATTTTGTACGTTATGGGTCGTTTTAGGTGATTAGGATAGGTCTAATAGGTTTCTAGGAAGGTGTTAGGATGTATTTGGGTGGTGTTTAGTGGCTGAGAAGCCTTGGGGAAAAACTAGGATATTGAACCGTGAGGGAGAAAATTGGACCGATAGGATTTTAGGGGTTTTTGTTGGTTTTAATTGCACAAACAGGTTTCTAGGATCGAAATAGGAAGAATGGAGTTGGATTGGAGGAAAAAGGATGAAAATTGAAGGAGTTATAGGGCTAGACCGGAGATGCAGGATCGAACCCGACCTACCAGTTGGACCCGGTTGGCTTTAGGACAGGGATGACCCTGTGCAGGCATGTGCGGGCGCGTGGCCCACTTTTTGGGGAAAGTTGCAACATGTAATTTCACCTATTCGATCTAACGAACATTTTGGGGCTGGTTTCAAGTCGACCAGACATCGTCTCGATATAGTTCGAGCTATCCAAAGGTTTATGATCGCGTTTAAAAATAGTTTAAAATCCCGAAAAATAAGGGGGCTTTAGTTAGGGGTTAATTAAGTAGTTAGAAACCCTCTAAAGTGATTTGGACAGGTTTGGGAACCCCAGAGACGGTGATTGACCCGGGAAAGCATACAATGCGCTTATCGAGGCGGCAGCTCGGACGGTCTGTGAGTGGACTTTCTTTTATGAATCGATGCATGCATAAATGTTTTATAAGCGTTTTAATACATGTTTTGTGATGCCCTGAGTGCATTTGTGTATGTGTTTACGTATTGGCACGTATTTCGAGATTTTGGCCTTATACGTGCGTATACGCATTTATGGTTCGGTTTTAGATAAAATAGTTTTGGAAAAGTAAAACGACCTGTTTGGTGTTGGTTTTTATTCGGGCATGAGACCCATTTCGTTTTGGTTTTTTCTCGGGCATGTGGCCTTATTGATGACCTACAGGTCTGTGTCGTAGTCGCGACGGGTTCTGTGTGCACGACGATGGACGACATGACGCTTGCCTCCGGACTGGGGATGTGTTCCCTCCGGAGAGGTCACGATGCACGTTTAGTGTTCCAACAGCCACTGGAGGCTCGACTTCGGAGTGCTGACAGTATAAGAGATCGATCGGTGACGTGTGCACCATGTTCTAGAGATGGTCGCGGCAGTGATATGTTCGCGGTGACATACCAGGATTGAGAGCTGTCTTGTGCTGATGGTTGCACGCATCACTATGATTGGAATCGTGACTGACCCTGAGATATCGGGCTTAATGCCCAGTTGCTTTTGAGTTCGGGTTCAATGCCCAAGTAAATGGTGAAATCAGGCTAGAGGCCCCGTTGAGTCATAAATTCGGGCTTGCGGCCCAGTTGACTAGTGTTGTCGGGCGTGAGTCCCGAGTGTGATTTTTATACTAGTATGCATATACCCTCATTTATGAATTGATTGGTCTCCTCCAGACGTCAACTTGGAGAGTCACAGTCTAGTACCCAGAATGAGTTATCCCCATAGGGACCCTATTTCAGGAATGGGAGTTATGATGTGGTCCCAGACCAGATCCGGAGAGATGCTCGGACTAGATCCGGAGACAGAGCCTCCCAAATGGAGAATTCCTGAGGGTAGACTCGGAGTGAGATCCCGAGTGGTATGCATACTTATATATATATATATATATAATCGTGACATATATCGGGGATTAGTTCCCTAGGGGCTGTGTGCCCCGAGTTGACATCAGAGGATGTCTAGGATGGGTTATATATGTATATATGTATATGTATATGAGATTTCACGGAGACGATTTTGGGCTGAAACCCACTTGTATTGGATTTGGGATGAATTCCCACTTGATTTGGATTTTGGGCCAAGGCCCCATGTTCTATGTTGAGAAATGGTTTTCGAATGCATGCATAATTTTTACTGAAGGGCATAAAGGTCTTTTTACGAAAATATTTTTATCAAATCTTTGTTTTGTCCACTCACAGTTTTAATATTTTGAATGCCCTTCAGGTTGATCGCGAATGCTGGCTGTAGCAGAGACCGAGACATCACATTCCTCCTCTGGATCCTGGCGCTCTCTGGTAGTTCTGGTTGGGCTAAGGACGGAATTATCCATGGTCTGACACGTCGTGTCAGATGGGAGCAGGCACATCCCACGTTAATCCCGGGGGATTTGGGACGGGTCCTGTCAACTATCCACATCCTGAGAATATATAGACATCCTACTATGAGTATAACCAAGCTCACCACATAAGCTCTTCATCTCTAATATGGTAATTAAATCCATTGTACACCAATCTATGTACACAAATTTTTCCCCTTTGTAACACCAACTTGACTTATCTTCAATTAGTGCCCCACCATAGTGAATCTTCATACTAAATAAGTCCTTATCAGTTGCAAGAAAATACCAAAGAGACTACCAACAATTCAGCAATTAAGCACATTAAAATGAATATAGATTGGACTCCTCTTTCACCAACAATTCAGTTTGTAAGCACACACAATTTCAGTCCAATTTCAATGCCTAAGCCCACCAAATAGGATTCCGATATCAAGTGTCAAACCACACACATTTTGTGTGTTGTAGTCCCATTTCAACTAGGAAAGAACATCCACTTATCGAATTTCATAAGAACTCCATTCCAAACCCAAATACAACCAAAGTATAACCCTAAACCCAACGTCAGATCAATTATGTAATCGAGAAAACAGTTTCAATCCAGTTTTCACTCAATTTCAAAATCGAATCCTACTTATACGAAATTCTACATGAAAAAAAGTCTTACCATAAAGGGACTGCTCGTCTCCTTCATTGCGACAAATCATCTTCGAAAACGCCTCCAACAACCACTTCTTCAACACAAAATTAATTTCGTGATTTGGCCAAAACCCTAGAAATTTTCCCGATTCAGAATTTCGTAAACTGTCAAGAGAGAAAAAGGTTGTTTGATTTTTGGATTCAAAATGGGTTGGTTCCCTCATCTTCCACGTCGACTTCACCGATTGAGTCACATTTCTAGCGTGTCTAAATTCGCAACTTTGCCCCAATAACTCATCCCCACTTCATGGAAGGTAACAAAACATAAGTGAGTAGGCCATCTCGATCTTATCAAGGAGCGTAAAATTAGAATGCGGTACAATACGAGACTTTTAGACGAATTTAATGTGTATTTAAACTAAAAAATTTTAATTTTAAGGACAAATTATATAAAAGTATCTAAACTATAGGGTCAATTTCAAAAGGTACTCAAACTATAAAAAGTTTGTTTCATTTCCATACTAAAACTATCAAAACATAACATTTAGGTGTCCACCGTTAGTAGTCCGTTAAAAAAATCTGTTAAATGTCCAAGTAATATCTTTGGGACAATTTTTCATATTAAGTTAAAAATCATGTGAAGAAAAAATAAAAAATAAAAAATAAATTATATTAAAAGGAATTAATAATTTAATTATATTAAAAACAAATAAATTAAATAAATTAAACAATCAAAAATATAAAAATAAAATCCCTCGTCTTCTCTTCTCCGTCCTCTCCAACACCACCGAACTACTTTTCATCATCGATTTCATCTTTTGGGCATCCAATAACTCCGGCAATCAATTTCAAATCCCAACCCAACCCGTGGAGGAAATGATAACTCGAATAGTGGCAGAGCTCGAAGAACTCCGCAACTTCAAAAGCTCCTCATATCCCCAAACCCAACCCATCTCCATAGCCCCAAAGGCCATGCCCAGTAGTGAGTTAACTCAGAAACCTTAGCCGCCGACTCTGTTAGTCGACCGCTTCAGGGCGCTGTTGAAGCAACGCGAGGAGGACCTTAGGCATTCGCCCGAGGATGACGTGTCGCCGCCTAGTACAGAGGAAATTGTATAGCTTTATGAGATGGTATTGTCGGAGCTCGTTATCAATTTGAAACCAATCATTTCCGATCTCACTATCATCGTCGGTGACCAGAGAGACCACGAAAAGGGCATAGCCGATGCCATCTGCACCCGGATTCTCGAGGTCTGTTTTGGTATCTGCGGTTTGCTTACTTCTACCTCTTTTTTATTATTGGGTGGAGCTTTGATGAATTGGTGTATGCCAATTGGGTATTTTGGGGATTTCTGTTTCTTGCACCACAGATTGAATTCGTGTAATAGTTACTCTAGGATACTACCCAAGTTCATCTTTTGTTTTTCTGGTTTCTTAGAATTTTAAATTTTAAATTTCTGATGTTGCCCAGCCGACGAAGGTCACCAGTCAAGTCGAGTCTGGTTTGCAATTCTGCGGAGAATTTTAAGTCTTCAGGTAATTTATTTTTAATCTTTTTTTTTTCGATCTAGTAGTTTCTTGACTTGTGCTTGAGCGTTGGGGTCAGTTTTATCTTTTCCCTTTCTGGGTTTTTGATTGATTCATGTTTTACAAGTATCAATTACATGCGAAGACATTAATTGGAAACTAATGTTCTATGTGCATATTTGAAAGTTTTATTGTAAATGAAAAGCAAAAACATTAGATTATTGGGTTGGGTATGATTAATTTTGGGTTGGATGTGATCGATTTTGGATTTAGGCATGATAATTTTGTTTGCTGCTAAATTTTAGATCTGGGATATTGATGTTGCTGGAAAAAAATTCATAATGGGATGAACACAGATTTTGTTTTGGTTTTGGAACTGAGTTTTGTACATGGGTTTTGAAGCACATCACGATGAATTCGATGATGAAAAGCACATCAAGATGAAATCGAGGATGAAAAGCATATCAAGATGAAATCGAGGATGAAAAGTGTTGAGAACTAGCTATAGGCTTACTGTGAACAAAGAACTCTGGGAATTCTTTTCATTATATTATTGAATACAAACCTTTGGCTATATAGCCTTTACATCATAACTGAATGGAGAAATTGCAGCCCACTTACATCGTGGTAACACAACTGGAATTAAAAAAAATTCAAAGGTAACAACTAAATCCTAATATGTAGGACCATTATTCCTCTGACTCTTAGTAACCAATTATTCCACCGACTCTTGGTAACCAAGTTTCCGACTTTTCATGCAACAATCTTTAAACAAATCTTCCAACAATCCCTCCCTTAAGCTAGTGCGTATGGTTCAAGCACTCAACTTAAATTACTGACATCACACACTCCCATTCGTGCCCTAAGCTCCATAAAGGCCTCCAACTTCAAAGCCTTGGTTAAAACATCTGCTAATTGCTGACTTGACTTACAATGAACCAGTTTAACAACACCATCATGAGTTAAATCTCTAAGAAAATGAAACCTGACATGAATATGCTTGCTGCGTCCATGTAGTACTGGATTTTTAGAGAGCTGTATGGTTGAGCTGTTGTCACACCATACTGTAATGCTTCCATCTTGCTTGCTTCCCATTCCTTCAAGAACTCCTTTTAGCCAAATAGCCTGACATGCACAAGCTGTTGCAGCCACATACTCAGCCTCTGTAGTCGAAAGTGTAACTATAGGCTGCTTCTTTGACGCCCAAGATACTGCTCCTCCACCAAGTAAGAACAAGTAGCCAGAAGTACTCTTTCGATCATCCAAATCCCCGGCATAATCGCTGTTAGTGAAAGCCACAAGTTCCTCACTGTCTTGCTTCCTATAAAATATACCAAAGTCTGCAGTGCCTTTGATATATCTCATCACTCTCTTGGCTGCTTGGAAGTGCATCTCCGTAGGCCGAGACATGAATCTGCTAAGAAAACTTACAACAAACATTAAGTCTGGTCTTGATGCCGTTAAATACATCAAGCTCCCTACAATTTGTTTGTAATAAGTTTCATTCACCAAAACTCCTCCTACATCTTTACCCAGCTTACAGCCAGGAACTATTGGATTCTTCACTTCTTTGCTCTCCTCCATTCCAAACCTCCTAAGTACCTCCATCACATATTGTTTTTGACACACAAAAATACCATCATCCCTTTGTAAAACTTCTAACCCGAGAAAATATCTCATTTTCCCCAAATCTGTCATCTCAAATTCCTTCATCATAGAAGCTTTGAATTCTTCTAACAACACATCATCATTGCTTGTATAGATAAGATCATCAACATAAATACTTACTAGCAGAATTTTACCTTCATTGCCAACCTTTGTAAAGAGTGTCTGCTCATTGCTACATTTCTGAAAACCTTCACTTCTGAAATAAGCATCAATCTGACTAAACCAAGTACGAGGTGCTTGTTTTAATCCGTAAAGAGCCTTATGCAACTTATAGACTTTATCCTCCTCTCCTTTCTTTTCATACCCCAATGGTTGCTCAACGTAAACCTCCCCAATCAACTCACCATGCAAGAAAGCTGATTTAACATCTAGTTGATACACAATCCAGCCTCTTTGTGCAGCAAGAGCAAGCATTACTCTAATTGTATCCATTCGAGCCACTGGAGCATAGACCTCAGTAAAATCCACTCCTTGCCTCTGTGAGTATCCCTTCGCTACCAATCGAGCTTTGTGCTTATCAATCTCCCCAGCCTCATTGTACTTGGTCTTGTAAACCCATTTAACTCCAATTCTTTTTGCTCCAACCGGTAACTCGACCAATTTCCATGTTTTATTCTTCTCAATGGCTTGTATTTCTGCATCCATTGCTCTTCTCCATGTCACACTTTCCACTGCTTCCTCAAAACAGACTGGATCGTCGGCTGTCGCAACCATCATATTAGCTTCAAGCTCCAAATCGCAAAGCTCTTCTCTAGTTGCATAATCACTCATCCACACTGGTGGCCGACGAGTTCTTCCTGCTCTTATTTCAACAACTTCTTCTTCTTCTGCTTGCCCCTCCCTTGGTTCTTCAACTTGTGGAGCTTCTTCATCTGCCTCATCTTCTTCACGCACTTCTAGTTCATCATCATTGTCCTCAAAATACAAGTCTGCCAACACATCCTCCTTATAAGTCGCATCCCAGTTCCAATCCCGGGTCTCTTCAAAGACTACATCTCTACTAATCACTATTTTCTTTGTGATAGGATTATAGAGTCTGTAAGCCTTTGACTCTTCACTTACACCAAGTAAAACACAAGGAACACTTCTATCCTCCAATTTGGTTCTCCTCGTCTCCGGAATGTGAACGTGAGCAATGCAGCCAAAAACTCGAAAGAACTCCACAGAGGGCTTCTTTCCACTCCAAGCTTCTTGTGGTGTCATATCTTTCACTGCACTTGTGGGACATCTGTTCAACACAAACATTGTCCACTTAACGGCTTCGGGCCAAAAAGTCTTTGGCATCTTTTTTTCTGAAAGCATCGACCTCACCATGTTTGTAACTGTTCTATTCTTTCTCTCTGCAACTCCGTTCTATTGTGGTGAATATGCTGCCGTCAATTGTCTCTTAATTCCATTCTCCTTGCAGAATTCATTGAACTCATCTGAATTAAATTCTCCACCTCTGTCAGTGCAAAGACACTTGATTGATAGACCTGTTTCCTTTTCAACAATTCTTTTGAAAGCTACAAAAAAGCTAAATGTTTCTGCTTTGTTTGTTAAGTAATAGGTCCATGCTCTTCGACTAAAGTCATCAATGAAGCATAATATGTACCTTTTACTACTGTTGGATTGTGGAGTAATTGGTCCACAAAGATCCGCATGAACCAGCTCCAATTTCTCTGTTGCTCTCCATGTGCTCTTCTATGGGAAGGAAATTCTGTGTTGTTTTCCAATGAGACAATCTTCACATTCTTTCTTTGCAACATCGAACTTCGGCAACCCATGAACCATGCTCTTATTCTGCAAGAGCTGCAAACCCTTGTAGCTAAGATGACCATACCTACAATGCCAGAGTTGTGACAGGTCCTTTGTTGAGGTGAGAAAACAACTAGTGGAGGTTGCAACTGCTCCGGCCGTAATAACGAACATTCTATTTGCTGTCATCATTGTTTCAATGATCAATCCTCTCCTTGGATGATAAACTTTGCATTTCCCTTCTTGCATTAGAATTGCTAGACCCTTTTCTTGCCATTGACCTACACTCAACAGGTTGTTCTTGAGCTCTGGTACATAATATACCTCTGCAACAATATGCTTCACTCCATTGATACTCAGAATCACACTACCTTTTCCTTCCACATTCATCTTGGTATTGTTCCCGAGCTTCACCGCATACCTAAAATCACCATCAAAAGTTGAAAACATCTTCTTATCCCCACACATGTGATTGGAACAGCCTGAGTCTATGAACCAAACTTCTGCCATGCTTAATCCTTTTGCCTCTGTTTGTTCCATCAAAGCCATCTCTTCTTCATGACTAAGCTCCACCACTGAGCCTCTTGCATAGCTTTTGGGGGCGTCAACATGAGACATGAGCAGTAAAGCTTCGTCTTCATCTATGGTGGCATAATTTGCTTCTTTTTCAGCCTCTGGACACTCATATTGAAAATGGCCAAGCTTGTGGCATCGAAAACATTCAATTGTTTCACGATTGAATGTTTGTCGACTTCTTCCTCTACCTCTTCCACGAAAAACTCCTCGATTTCCTCGTCCTCTTCCACCTTCATGTGAAACTTTCAGAGCTTGCTCCTTATCAATGCTCCTCCTCTTCTGAAGCTTTGGTTCATGGACCAACAGTTCGCTTCGAAGTTGATTCACCGAAAGACTTTTGATATCTTTCGAAACCTCGATGGAACATACAACAAAATTCCAGCTCTCAGGAAGTGTACGCAAAATCTTCTCTACAATCTTAGCATCCTCCATGCCTTCTCCTAGATTGCTCATATTATTGCATACCAACACCACTCTTGAAAAGTAATCGGTAATTGACTCACTACTTTTCATCTCAAGCACCTCAAAATCTCTGCGAAGAATCTGCAACTGTGCATTGCGCACCTCTCATCACCTTGAAACCTCGTTTTCATAGAGTCCCAAAGTTGTTTGGCTGTCTCCTTCTCGGTGATGGTCTTCAAAGTTGTCCTGTTAATGGCTGCGTAAAGGTAATTCTTTACCTTTAAATCCTTCAACTTGAGATCTGCCAACGTCGTTCTCTGAGCACCATTGAGAACTTCCCCTCTTGCTGGTTCGGTGTAGCCTGTTTCCACCAAAGGCCACCACTCCTTGGAACGTAGAAAATTCTCCATGAGCATTGCCCAATACTCATAGTCTCCATCGAACTTAGGAATGCTCAACATAGTATCTTTCTCTGTTGCCATCTCTCCACTCTATAGTTTCTCACTTTCCCTCGTGTTTGCACTCACACACACACTCAGATCAGGCTCCTGTTGTAGCTCTAATACCAATTGTTGAGAACTAGCTATAGGCTTACTGTGAACAAAGAACTCTGGGAATTCTTTTCATTATATTATTGAATACAAACCTTTGGCTATATAGCCTTTACATCATAACTGAATGGAGAAATTGCAGCCCACTTACATCGTGGTAACACAACTGGAATTAAAAAAAATTCAAAGGTAACAACTAAATCCTAATATGTAGGACCATTATTCCACTGACTCTTGGTAACCAATTATTCCACTAACTCTTGGTAACCAAGTTTCCGACTTTTCATGCAACAATCTTTAAACAAATCTTCCAACAAAAAGCACAACAAGATGAAATCGATGATGAAAATCACAATAAGATGAAATTGATGATGAAATCAAAGATGGATCTGAATTTTAAAGCCATAGGAAATTGGGTAGTTCGGTGAAGTTGGAGAGGACAAAGCAGGGGATCGTCATTCTCAGGAGACGAGATTTGATTTTGATTATTTTGATTTTGATTTGTTTATTTTGAATATAATTTAATATTTAATTATTATTTTTATCCACGTCGTGTCCAACTAAAAATTGTCGCACAAGTGCTAGGCACTTAACAAATTTTTTTAACGGATTATTAAATGGTAGGTATTTAAATATTATGTTTTGATAATTTAAATGAAAATTAAATTTTTTATAATTGAGATATTTTTTAAAATCGACCCGATAGTTTAATGATTTTAATGTATTTTAAACCACTTTCATGGTAAAATTAATATTCCATTTAAGCCTTGGATGAATTTTACGGTTTTATATGAAACCCCCGACTTAAACTCTTATTGTAAACCTGTACTTATAGCATCTCGTTGGTGACGGTGTGATGAGATATGGCTAGTGCACAGGCCCCAGTCCTCGAGCAATACCCATTTTCCCCTGACTGCCGGGTCTCAACTCTCAAGTCTCAACCAAAAGACTTTTGATGGTAAAATTACCCATTTTTCGTATCTGTAATTGAGGTTCGTCAATTTCTCCCTCTCCTCACCTCTAATCTTTGATTGCTAAGAAACCCTGAAAATCCTGGAATTGGTTGACTTTGTGCCCTCATCTCTAACAAGAAAACTCCAGATTCACTTTTGGGTCTCCTGAAAAGGTAAGGTATATTCTAATTTTTTGGTACCTTTTAATTTGGTTTCTAAAAAATGGGGTCTTTCCCAAATAATGGTGAAAATGGAATAGCAGCTGAGAAATGATGGGGATGCTTCACCCCCCTAGAGCAATGAATTTGCTTGACCCGCATTGACCATTGAAATAATATGTAGGCACATATTGAAGCATCTTTTGTTCTTAGTTAAGTTGGGAAGCAATGGTAAAATTTAAGAACTTTGGGTTCATACTTCATAGTTTCAATCATTTTCCCCCATACAGTTTAGTTGGTATGGAGAAGAATCCTAAAGCCGTAATTGAATTAAAGAGATGGTGTTGATGAGTTTTAGTCAGATGGTAACGGCGGTTTAGCAGTTTAGCTTCCCGGTTTTGTATTTGGATATAATTGCTTGTTGGGTTGTTAATCATTTATAGGATGCACCATGAATGTCGAACTTCTTGATCATATGATCACTAGCGGTTCTGAAATTCGTGTCCAGAATCAATTGAAATCAAAACGTGTATGCATAGTCACAGATCTTAGTCGTCAACACTCCTTATCACATGCTTTAGATACAACTGACTTGTTTGTAAAGAGGTATGAATTTCCTTGTGTATTGATATATATGCTTTACAATAGAGGGTTCCTATATATACTGTTTCTAGTTAAGACTAAGAAGGAAATACAGTACTAGGTAAGAAATAGTGGACCTAACTAGGGAAGTATCTACACTGATCTTTGTACAGTTTAGGAAGGAATCAGAGGGATTCCATTGACTATTGAGACCAGAGAATCAACCTCAATCTCCTTTGATTCCCGTGTATTTTTATCAGTTTGGTGGGTAATATTGGATTGGATTGAGTTGGAGAATTCATAAAGTTCAAAGTATTTTGGAAGTAGAAGTGAATGACATTTCTTTGTTAGGAAAATACAAGGGATTAGACAAAGAAGGAAACTTACCTCTTATAATCCTACCATTTTGGGGGATTGGATTGGATAAGTTTCCTTCCTTGTCTAATCCTCTCTAATCCCATACAACGATAAAGGTTCACTTCTACAGTTCTACCTTTCATTTCTCTTTAAAAATACGTTAAGGTTGATGATTATTTGATCCAATCCAATCTTCACACTCAACCGAGGTCAATAGCTATCTTGATTTGCATGGATAATTTCAAATCGTATGAGGTGGGAGGGCGGCCCAAGTGAAAGGTAGCTTTGAAATTTTTCTAAGTGGAGAATCTTGGGTTTTATGCTTATGAATTTTCCGGCAGGCAATGCTGAAATGAAAAACATTCGGTTTGTTAGTTTCAATTATCTTTCCTCAATACAATTTTTGAGATATAGTCAGATTGTAAGGTGGCTTCATTTTTATTAATTAATTCTTTGGTGTGGTTGTTAGTCAGATTTATATGGAATTTTAGTGTGCACCATACAAATGATTAACTACCATACCAAAGAATTGTCAATAACATGAAATTCAAACCACCATTGCAATTTGGTACGCTGAATTTACTCATGATCTCATCGCTAAAAATTGCATGTTCTGGTGACCACACATTCTCACCGAGTATCACATGTTGATGCAAACACAATAGTATAAGGAGAGGTGGGATGGTGGTGACTTTTGAAAGTTCCTAACTTGGAAATTTTGGGCTGTTGTTATTCAGGAATTTGGTTGTGTTGAAATGTGTAACTATCAAACTTGGGAAGAAGACTCACTGCAGAGTGAAGATTATGTACACAGTAACGCAGGTGGCGCAGAAGTTGCAGAGACAAGGTGGGGAGCCCGGCTGGCAATGCTGGAAGCTCGGATAGCTCGAGTGGAGGCTAGGATGGAAAAACTCGAGGCAACGATGATGCATCTGCAAAAAGGATTGCGTGTTGTTTGCGTGTTGTTTCTAGTTACTCTGGTGTATGCAATAGTTAAGTAAAGGGCCCTTAAGTAAATGTTAGTTTAGGTAATTGCTTCAGCTGTATGCGATGGTTCTTTTTGGTTGTGACTTGAGATATATATATATATATATATATATATATATATAGTTAGGCACCTGCTGATTTTGTAAATTGCTCTCTTGCCAACAATGGTTAGGGTTAGGAAATGGTACTTTGTTCTTATGATGCTCTAGAAGTACTTCTTAATTCGGAAATGTGCAGATGGAAGATGGACTGCTTGTGGAGTTTATCTCCTAGCAAAAACAAATCAAAGAAACCTGAATATTATATCTCAATCAGGTGCGCCATTTCTGATTCTAGTTCAACTTGATCATTGGAAAAGATGGGAGATTCGTGAACTGAGGTGCGTGGCCGTGTGCGAATGGTAAACCTTGGAGTAAGGGTGATAATTTTTGACACGACTCGAAATTAGCACGAGATTTATTCTGGTCAACCCGCACGATTAAAATTTAGGATCATTTTCGGATCAATTCGTTATGACCCGTTTAATAAACGGGTGAGTTTCGGGTTAACCTGTTAATCCGTATAATGATCTGTTAACTCGTTTAATAAATGGGTAGATTTCAGGTTAACAGATTAATCCGTATATTGGCTTATATGTTGACCAATTTAATAAACGTGTCATTACTAATTCATATATCTACCTATTTACTTACATAAATATTTATTAAATCTTATAATTTAAATAGGTTAAACGGGTCAAACGAATCATAAGTTAATTGGATTTTGAGTATGACCTGTTTATTAAATGGATTACACGAGTTACGCAGGTCATTAACAGATCGAGTTTGGATTGGACATTCTTGACACGATTATTAAACGGATCGGGTTCAAATTATACATAAATAAATAAAATAGAATTCATGACACGACACAAATTCGACACGACCTATTACAAGTTTACAACCTCTACCTTGGAGATGTGCAGGCAACAATTCAAGTCACTCATTCAAGAAAATTGAACTCAAGACCTCTCTCAGAGGTTTGCACATTAGAGGAGGTAAGAATATTATTCGAGCAACCATACTAGTGGCTGCTTACGACAGAACTGAAGGTAAAGACAACAAAGAACGACAAGACCTCTCACAGGTTTGTGCATTAGAGTAGGTAAGAATATTATTATTAGAGCAATCATACTAGTGGCTGCTTACGACAGAATTGAAGGTAAAGACAACCAAGAGCGACAAGACCTCTCCCTGAGGTTTGTACATTAGAGTCGGTAAGAATATTTTTATTAGAGCAATCATACTAGTGGCTGCTTACGACAGAATTGAAGGTAAAGACAGCAAAGAACGAGTCGACGGGTTCGTTCGATACCAGCTTTGTTTCTTTTTGTTCTAACTAAAGACAGATAAGAAAGAAAAAAAGGAAAGTGAGAATAGAGGAGATGATTGAGGTGAGTAAGATCCTGAAGAAATCCAAAGAATAAGTTAAAAAACTAAACTAAAAACAATTTTGGTTTTAGTTTGATGTCTTGTCCTCCTCTTCATCTCTCTCGTCTTTCACAGATATGGATCTGTATCCTCTTTCTTAAAAAGGAAAAAGAAACAATGAAGTAAAAATTATCAGACCAGCTCCGAGTAACTCCTCCATTTCTTGAAATCCTGCTAAACAGTGTAAAAATACAGCGTATGATCGCCAAGTATTTTCCGGAAATGAAATTCAAACAAATTTCTGAACAAAGTTACAAGAAAGTATTGATGGCTTTTAACATCATGGCAGTGTATCATTCCAGGTCTAGTATACCGAAATTCGACAGAAGTATCTTTACTTGATCGACAAAATCCGAACCAGTGGCATACTCAGTTAGCATTCCAACAGCAAAACCGAACATTGCCCATCTGCAAAGCCAAAATCAAATTTACAGAAGAAAAAATATCCCAGATCAAACCAAGTATACGACCAATAAATCTATAAACCTCAGTAGTTTTAGTTGAGGATCAAATAAAGTTAACAAAATTGAGTGTTCCTTCCTTAGGAATGACTGTAGATTCTTTGGATTATGTTAAAAATTAATTGACAGAAATCTGATGAGTGAAACATGCTCAGACATTTTTATCCAGTTCAAAAGGTGAAATCTTTCTCACCTTATCAACTCCTTGAGAATGTATTGTCAGGAAATAACCTAAAGCACTCAATCCCCCCCGGTCTGCTATCCCCAGAGACAGCAGGATAAATCCCTATAATCCTCATGTTATAAACTTTTGAATACAGAATGAAAATGTGGCGCTCTGAGACGAAGCCTCTTTATGGTATTGCTTATCTCTGCAGCCATGTTTGGCGAGTGGGCCTGGATTAGATTACCCTTCAAATTCAATGTATCTTAAAGGTAAAATTAAATTGTGTTTGCGGTAAGAAGATTAGATGGGATTAGATGAGGTTAGACATACAAGCAAACTTGCCTCTTCTAATCCTACTATTTTGAGAGCATGGGAGGATTGGATTGCACAAGCTTTCTTCTATGTTTACTCCCTTCTAATCCCCTCACAATGAGCACACATCCATTTTTACATTCAACATACAATGAATTTGACGAGTTACAAAATCGAATCGAATCCAATCAAATTTCTCTAACTCACCAAAGAAGCCCACATAATCAATCCTAGGGATCTCCACTAGTTTTATTTCTGTCCCATGATTTATCAAGAACAAGCTGACATCTATATCATTATTATCATAAATGGATAAGGCAAAGGTGACATAACAAGCTTGCTAATGATATAATTAAGGTTTGAACAAAAAGAACATGATATAATTAATGACAACTAGTTCAGTTAAAACAAGGAAAGCTAAAATCAAAGAAATAGTTTATTGTTTTCATTTAGTGGAACCAAAGCTCATTAGTTTTTGGGATGTGACTCTTTGGGTTTAATTCGCTACCCTAAATTATCAAATTGTTCCTATACAATAATTGTGATTAATTTTCAAAAGCAAAATCAATCCAACCCCAAACCCAAAAACCCAGAGAAACCAAAAACTAATTACCTTCCATTGCTAATTTCATTTTTGGCAACAAAGCCAAAGAAAGGCCCCTGATTCGCTGCTTCAAGCTTCTTCTGCTTGAAATACTCCTGAATCTCCTTAGCCTTCTGCCTCTGGAACTCCAAGGTGACCACATTCTTATCATCGAAGGCGGTGAGCCCGGACACCGAAGCGGGCTTGGAAGGCTGCTGCGGCGGAGGGGACTGAGAAGGAGGCGTTGGTTTGAGAGGAGAAGGTGGGGAGGGCTCTCTAATAGAAGGAGCCGCAGGTCTTCTTATAGGCCCTTCAGTTTGAGAGCTCCTTATGGTTTGTACACAAGAATAAGGCTTAGATTTTGTTAAAGAGAGCATAAAAGAATAGTTATGGGATGTAGAAGAAGAAGAAGAGGAAGAATGTGAACAAGAAGGTGATGGTGAAGTTGGGATTTTGATGCAGGGGAATGAAGATGCCACTGACATTTTTTTTCCCTTCTTTTCTTTTCTGAATTGTTGTTTTTTCTTAAATTTGTTTGGTTTTGGAGGGTTTGGGTATGATGCGTGTTATCCATCAAGCAGATTGGTGTTGTAAGTTGTTTTTGTGGATAAGGTGTAGCCAAGTTTCAGTAAAAAGGAGATGGCTCTCTGATACAAAAAATAAAAAAATAAAAAAATAAAAAAATAAAAAAATAAAAAAATAAAAAAATAAAAAAATAAAAAAATAAAAAAATAAAAAAATAAAAAAATAAAAAAAGAAAAAGAAAAAGAAAGGGTGGATGGCCCAGGGCTGCTTTCTAGTTCTAAACGCATTTTTAGTTTTTTACCGTATATTAAATTTTGAAGACTCCTAAAAATTAAGTTTTTAAAAAAATAAATTTTTAATAAATAAATTTTGTGGATAAGGTGTTCAGCTGGCTTCCTTTTGGCGCCTAATGTCTTTCCAAACATGTAAGACTAATGATGAAAATATTATTTTTCACCGAAATATCAATTATCAAATTTTAGAAATTGATATTAATATTATTGATGTTATATCGACCAACTAAACTCAGTACAAGGAACACCACTATAAATACATGATCTGTCGCCGGGCGATCAGTAACCATGTCAAATGGCAACCCTAAGTCCATTTGACAGGCAATGCAGTTCTGTCACTCGATAGGCAATGAAGGTTTGTCATTCAGCAATCAATGTCGACCTGTCACTCGGTAGGCAGCGATAAATAACAGATATCTCACAAGACCTATGTCATGGCCATTCGGTAGGTATACTTGGTAGGCATGATCGGCACCCCTGATCTAATCCGCTAACATTGTCAATAACAACTACCTAACATGACATGAGATCCATTGCCATCTGGCATACATCTCGAATCTGTAGGACACGTGGCAGCATCTCATGAGGTAGCTTGAACCCTACTTCAACAGTGTTCAACCACCACATTTATTACTCCTATAAATATCCCATCAAACCCTCTCATAAAGGTACTCTCTCACATTCACTTCTCTCTCTAGACACACACAAACCTGACTCTTCTATCTTTGTGCTATGATCTGCATATTGGATCTCCATCTCGCTTACTGACTTAAGTATCAGAGTCTTTTAGGTTAGCACCCCACCAGTGTCAAGTGCTTTTTCTCTTTGCCATGCAGGTTACTCGGCAGGCTTAAATAGAAAGCGAACCAACACCTCCTATGTAACGACCCGTCCCAAATTCCTAGATTAGATTAGTGACTAATCATGATTAATTGAGTGAAATCGGACGAACGATGCAAAATGACCGTTTTGCCCCTAGTCGTGGCAAAACGTTGACTTTTCGTTCGGCCGGTCAAATGGACATTGACCGATGATCGTGATGTAGTTCGTGACGTCACGAGTTCATAGACAGATGACACGTTCAATTCCGACGTTCGAGGAGGAAGTTATGACGTTCGAAAGTTTAGGGGCATTTTGGTTAAAAAGGGGCAAATGTTGACTTTTTGACCGGGAGGTCCGATGACCTATGGCCGAAGACCGTTACGTAGATAAGGACGATACGAATCCATAGATAGGCGGCACGTCGAATTCGGACGTTCGACGGCGAAGTTACGGTTCACGGAAGTTTAAGTGCACGATTGCACGAATTACGAGACGAGTTCACTTTTGAACTCTAGTGGGCCCAGATATTTTTCCTGATGCCCAATGGATGAGTGACAAGTGTCACCCATCCAATGGACACCAAAATTGATTCATGCATCGTGTAGACCATTCCATTTTCATTTCAAACTCAAAACCCACCCGATCTCACCAATTCTCTCATTCCCGTGCAACCCAAAACCCATCCAAATTCCACCCAAGACCAGGACAGAGGACCAGGGAGGATGTAGGACGCGGTGACCGGCCCAGGAAGGCGCCGGCGTCGGCGGTGGAGCCACGAACCCGTGCGGGTGCACGGTATGGCCATTTTTCCTTTTTAATTTGATTTTGATGTTATGGGTGCTTATGGACGATTAGGATGAGTTTAGGGGGTTAATAGGAAGCTATTAGGATGATATTGGTGGGTGGTAGACGACTGTAACGCCGTGGGATGATTTTGGGAACTTTGAACCGTATGGTTCAAAATGGAACCATGGGTTTATACGGTTTTTAGGGGGTTTAATTGATTGGGTTAGATAGGAAATGAGAAGATAGGAATTTAGGGATTAAAATGGGAGCAAACGGACCGAAAATGAGGAAGGAGGAGCGCTAAACCGGTCACGCCGTGACAGGACCCATCCCAATCCCCCCGGGATTACCATGGAATGTGCCCTGCTCCCGTCCAACAAGGGGTGTCAGACAAAGGATGACCAAGAGCCTCTGCCCAAACAGGGCATCCAGAGTGCGCAAGGATCGATGGAGGAGATGTGCAATGTCCCAGTCTCTGCTGCAATCGCATCCGTGATCAACCTGAAGGGCATTAAAACCAAAAGCTGTGAGTGGACAAAAACCAGTAAGTTCATCAAATACATTTATAAGACATTTATGCCCTCCAATAAAAACGTATGCATGCCACAAAAACCAGTAACCAAAACGTTTGCTCAACCGAGCCCTTAGGGCCTTAGCCCAAAAACCGTTAACCAAAAACCAAGTGTGGGAACTCAGCCCAAAACCGTGGAATACCACCACCATACATATACGACCATGTGGGTCACCACCCACTACCATAAATGAACATTAATTCATTAAAATCACACAATCATAAATCCACCCGGAAAGCCATTTCATTAAATCGTATTTTACCATTACCATCACCAGCATCCCTGATGCTAGACGTCCCTGACGTCATGTCTCACGGTTTCATAAGCTACGCGTGCTGCCCGGGGTCTCTCCGGGTCCATATATCTGACATCCCTGATGTCTGACGTCCCTGACGTCAATAATAGCAATCCTGCTCCTGAGTCATCATACGGTCCGGCTGCTCCGTATAATGACCCCTCGCAGGCAATGCACCGTGACTTCCCCAGTGTCCCAGACATCTGGAGGAGACCATCATATATCCTTGTATCCAGATGGTATATGGAAAACAGTTTTATTAAATCCTTTTATCACATCATTACAATGGGCCCTGCCCGAAATTTCCATAAAACCACGTAATCCCCTTTAGGGTCCCTGACCCAAAATCACAATTATTAAATATAGGGTCCCTGACCCAAAATCACATTTATAATCCAACTGGGCCTCATGCCCGATTTTATGAACCACTGGGCCCACGGCCCGAATTCGTAAATCAACTGGGCCCCTGGCCCGATAATATAACTCAAATGGGTCTCAGCCCGATTTCATACCAACTGGGCCCCTGGCCCGATTTCATTAACCAACTGGGCCCCTGGCCCGATTTCATTAACCGATTGGGCCCCCGGCCCGATTCTCAAATGGACTCCAAGTCCGAAATTTCCAAAACAAGTGGGCCTCAAGCCCGAGTTCATATTTCCAATTTCAAAACCATTTCATCATATTATTTATTTAACCACAAGCACACAAAACCGCAAATAAACCGTTAATCCCGATATACGTGAAATACGGAAAACACCTCGAAATACGTGCAACATATCCAAAATCAATGCTCACAAATACCATCATAGAAATCATGTATATAAACCATATAACACATTTAAGCATGCATAGGATTTATAAAACCAAAGTCCACTCACAGACCGTTTTAACCGTGTGCCTCGATACGCGTGCCACCGGCCCTCCCGGGCCACACCACTATCACCGGGACTCCCAATCCTGTCCAAATCACATTAGAGGGTCACTAACCTCATCATTAACATCCTATCAAAGTCCCGTAATTTTCCCGAATTTTTACTTATTTTTAAACTTAATTTAAAACCTTCGGATATCCCGAACAATATCGAGACGGTGTCCGATCGACACGAAACCAATTTCAAAATGTCCGTTACATTAAATAGGACAGAAGTCATGTTGACCTCACCTCGAGATTCGTGCCCACGCGCCGCCATGCGCCGCCGTGAGTGGCTGCGCGTGAAACTCACGCGCCTGCTACAGTGTCACCAGCCCAACCCGTTTGTCTGGTAAACGGGTCCAATTCACCCGCGACACAACCCGGTTCCCATCCTGTCAATTCAGCCTTAATTACAACAATTGATCATTCCATTAGCTTCGTTTTAAGTTTAATTTAAGTTCTGTAACATTGATTACACAATTCATTACCTACAATTCCACGATTCGATGATGAACACCAAGAACACCCGTCCGTTGTTCATCCTTCGAACCCCATCCATTTCGATCGATATCCTGAAATTGATTCAACCAGAAGCTTCCATGGACTCCGTAGATCATTTCCCCCAACCCAATTGCTTCAATCCAGTGTTCAATCGTCACGACTCAAACTCGATGGCCGTCACTGTGCAACCATGGAAGTCTGTCGATTACACCCGTTTTCCTTCAATTGATGAACCCAGAAGCATCGTGGGATCATGAGAAGCAGTTTCCCCACCTCAATTGCATCCAACGAAGCCTCCAATTCCACGACTCAGCTTCGAAATTTCAGAGACCTCCATCCTTCTGTTCTTCCTCAATTCGACCCCAATTACCTTCGTTCTTGTTGCAGATCGATTCGTGTTGATCCCAGAAAGCTGAAGGTGAGCTCAATTTCGATCCTCACGGCCTCAAGTTCAAAATCCGAATTCCCCCCCCAAAATCCAAATTTTCGAATTTCAGTTCCTCAGCCTTCCTCAATCTCCCGTGTTCACCCAGTTGAGTTAGTCTCAACAAGTACTCAATTTTGCCCTCAAACCCAGTTAGAGAAGGCAGCAAACTCTCTCCAATTTGATTCCCCCATTTTGCACGGTTTGAAGAACAAAGGAGATTAATGGAGAAAATAAATATTAATTAATTTAATTAATAATAAAACATCATAATGATGTTTCCCCTAAGACAAGGATTCTGGTTTCAAGGGACTTGTCACTCATCCAGGTGTGCTGAGTCAACGGTCACTATTCATTATTATATTATTATTTTAATCCCGGCCTCGGTTTGTTAGTTCGTTTCCTTGACCATAACGTCGTCGTCGGATCTCCGATTTCGGCATGCCGCCTGTCGTTGGATTCGTATCGACGATACCTACGTAACGGTCCTTGGCCCTCGCCCATCGGACCTCCCGGTCAGAAAGTCAACATTTGGCCCCTAAAATGCCAAATTACCAAAATGCCCCTCAACTTCTGAACACCATAACTTTCTCTACGAATGTCGGAATCGAACGTGCCACCTGTCTATGAACTCGTGACGTCCCGAGCTACGTCACGGTCATCGGTCAAAGTCCATTTGACCGCCCGAACAAAAAGTCAACATTTTGCCCACGACTAGGGGCAAAACGGTCATTTTGCACATTTTGTCCGATTCCGCCCTACTAACCACCGTTCAACCTCACTAATCAAGATTAGTCACTAAACTAATCCCGGACTTCGGGACGGGTCGTTACACGCCGGTTCAGCACAGTAACCGAACCGGAAAACCAGGAAAAACCGGTTTTCCTAAGGTTGATGATGATGAATAGTAACTTTGCCCTTCTAAGAGCGCGTGAGGGCGCGTGGGCCATAATTTGGGAAAGTGTTCAACATGTGAAACCTTCTATTCGATGTAACGAATATTTTGGAACTAGTTTCGTGTCGATCAGACACTGCCTCGATATGTTTCGGGGCATTGGAAGGTTTAGGGTCGGTTTAAAAATAGTTAAAAGTTTTAGAAAATTACGGGGCTTTAATGGGAGGTTAATTAAGTAGTTATTAACCTTCTATTAAAATTTGGACAGGTTTGGGAGTCTCAGTGATGGTGATTGGCTCGGGGAGCCGTATGACACACAAATCGAGGCGGCAGCTCGGACGGTCTGTGAGTGGACCTTGTTTTCTAAATTGGTGCATGCATAAATGTTTATTATATGTTTTATTACATGTTTGATGATGCCATGGGTGCATTTGTATGTGGTTATGTATAAGTACATATTTTGAGGTTTCGGCCTTATACGGTACTTATACGGGTCTGTATTTCTTTATTGGTCTAAATGAACTGGTTTTGGATTTCAAAAAGGATAAAATCGGTTATGAGACCCATTTGGTTTTGTCTCGGGAATATGACCTCAGATTTCGGGCACGGTGCCCAGCTGATGTCCTATGTTCGGGCACGCGACCCAGGTTACTTTACGGTTTTGATTTCAGGTCAGGGAACCTTAAATGGATTCCCAGGTTCATGACGGTTTATGGGAACCGGCATGAACCCTTGTTATGGTATCGTGGTTCATGACGGTTTATGGGAACCGGCATGAACCTTGGTTATCTTATTCTGGTACATGACGGTTTATGGGAACTGGCATGGTTATGTCATTATGGATCATGACGGTTCAGGGGAACCGGGTATGAATGTTTATGTTATGTATATATATGTTCATATACCTTCCTTTACTTCTATTATCTCCTCGGGGGAGGGTCGTTGGCCTGGGTGGATCCCGGAGTAGTCACGGAGCACCGACTGAGTGGAGTCACTCCCAAGTTGGGTTCCTTACTCTCAGGAAGGCTATGATTACTATTACCTCTGGTAGGGTCAGTGGTCTGCGGACATTGATCTTGACTTTGAGAAGACTCGGATTGAGACCTAGGTAGCACGCACGTAGCTTTGGAAACCGTGACAGGATTGGTTGTGTGAATTATATGTGTATGTGATATAAATATGTGATATGTGATGTGCACAGGTTTTGGGCAGTGGCCCGTGTGTTTGGTATCTTCATGGATTTGGGTAGTGGCCCGTGTATTTAGTTTCTTATGATTTTGGGCTAAGGCCCTAATGAAAGGTTTGATAAATGGTTTTCGAATGCATGCATGCTTTTTAGTGAAGGGTACAAATGACTTCTTATGAAATGTTTTTATAAACTTTGGTTTTGCCCACTCACAGCTTTTAATGTTTTGACTGCCCTTCAGGTTGACATCGGATGTGGACTGTAGCAGAGACCGAGATATCACATACCTCCTCCGGATCCTGGCGTACTCTGATAGCCCGGGAGGGCAAAGGTTGGAAATATCCCTTGTCTGACACTCTGTGTCAGACGGGAGCAGGGCCATCCCGCGTTAATCCCGGGGGGATTGGGATGGGTCCTGTCAACGTGGTATCAGAGCATAGGATTGCTCATAGGATGCTTATCAGAGCGGGGTTTCCTCTATTCGAGCAACCGTGGAGCTCTTAGAGTACTATGCAGGTCGAGGATGTGATATCTCAATGGGCTACAGTTCGTGGTCAACCTGATTGTTGGGATGCCGATACGATAGTTAGTAGGATTGAATCGTGGAATGTCTTGGTTCGCCACTATATGCCGGGGTTGCCATAGTTCTATCGTGGTTGACAGTATGGAACCCTACAAAATGTGAACGTAATAGTATGTTAGCAGTTTGATCGCGAGACGGTTAGTTGGGATCGTCTTTCACGATGTCGTAAGATCGATTTGACGACAGTTCGGAATTGTGACAATCGGTTGGTCGGATTTGGTTAGGTTAGATGGATTTACTGTAGTTGGCAGCCGGATTCGAGGAATCTTGGTTGGACTTACAGTAGGATTGGATTGAAATCTTTGCGATGTCGGGACCGCGGAGTCGATTAGATTATTGATTTTACTGCTTTTCGCAGTTGGGTTCAGAGTGACCCTAGGGCTTGATTGTGGAACCCTACCTTAGGTGTATGATTCGGGAATGTGAGTTGACGAGTGATTTGACTTGGACGACTATTTAGATTTGGATTCGTTAGTCGGTCTAGTGATGTCAGCTTGTGTTGGGACTGCACTTCGCAGTCGGGGTTGTACTTATCGGTTAGACCTAATTGGTTGTCGTGCTACTTTAGTTGTGATGGATTGTTTGTGCAACTAAGGTCATGGACGAACTGGTAGACGACATTGGTTGAGTCGAGTTGCGACTGGTTAGTGATTGGTTGGACAAGTTATCAGGGTTGATACTTGTCGATGGAATCCCTGAGTGGGATCCGGAGTGGTTAATACGGGCGGTTGTTTCTGTTGGATGCGAATCTCGATAGCGAGGTCTAGTAGTTAGGTCTGCACGAGTCTGTAGCAGGTGCTACTACCGAGAGTGGTTGTAGTTATGATTGTTGGGAATCGGGGATGTTCAGGGGACGTTTCCTTTTCTCGTGTGAATCGTCAGGGTGACTGTACCCAGAGGTGTTGGGTACGTGGGAGGCAGAGTTTTTCCCATTCAAGCAGAGGTACAGGATCGTCGCTCGGTATGAGCGGAGATCTAGAGTTTTCTGTTTCACACACTTGATGCTGATACTGATACTTGTGTGTTGGAGTTAGTGATAATGCTGGTACTAGTGCTGGTGCTGGTGCAGGTGATTGTGATGACGGTGAGTCACGAGTCAGGATGTGGCTCTGGCGAGATGGGCATATGTTCGGTATCTGTGGTTCAGGAGTGGATCTCAGATAGAGTTAAATTGGTTAGGGGACACGTGGTTGATGTCCGGGTATGTTGTTTCCAATATTGTTGGAACTTCGGAATCGCGAGATGTTGTGATTGAGGTGACTAGTGGAATGAGAGTTTTCCGCGTTGGCATTGGGTGTTTCGAAGTCATTTTGGGTGACTTCTCAGTTTCTACCGTGGTAGATGATGGTAGATGACGATAGAGGATGGTTGCGTCACCAGTACGTTGATCGTGTATTGGTTGGTGAACCCGAGATTTGTTTTGGGTCATCAAGAGGAATCGAGTATATCGAAGTTAGGTGACTGAGATTTCTCATTTCCTGCTTGGTGGCAGACGATGTTGGTTTACGTGACGTGGTGAATGCAGCGAGTTTGGTTGTATTCACATATGATGAGTTTTGATGTCATAGTCTTGTATCATCTTTGATTTTCTTCGGTGGAATGACAAGGATCGATACGAGGTAATCAGTGAGAACCCACAGTCTCGGCGTGTCTCGTCGTTGACTAATCTGTTTAGATTTGGGAAATGGTTGAGGGCTTTGGATGTCGTGATGATTCTCGATCGTGACGTTTATGGTCGAGTGACGTAGTGTTGGATCTAGATCCTGATCTTGATGATCCAGATAGGTGGAGAGTTGAGTGGAACCTGATGGAACTGAACTTCTTTTCGAGGTAAATCCCGTATGGTATATTACTCAGGTGAGTAAGTGTCCGATGAGGTCGGATTTTGTCAGCCTAGATATGTTGATATTGGGATTGACTTCCCTATGAAGTCAATCGATTGTACTGTGGTAATCGGTTGAGCAGATAACCGATAGGTTCGGTTTTGATACATCTCGGTAGATGTGAACGATATTTCAAGTTTTGGAATCAGATTTCTGGATGACGATTCAGAATTTGATTTTGGAACTTGAAAGTGGATTTCTGTATTTGGGTTTTGGAATCGGATTCTGGGTGACGATTCAGGATTTGATTCTAGAGCTTGACTGTGGATTTCCTTTTATGGATTTGGGTTCGGAATGGTTATTCCCAATGCTAGCTTACGGAATGATGATTTCGGATTCGAATTTGGACATGATTATGGATATGATTTCTCGGTCTGGATTCAGGATTTTTTATGAAATTGCGGATTCGGATTCGGACTTGGGAATGGTTGTTGAGTTGGAGTTTCGATTTGTCTGATGCTGGATTGGACATATGAACTCCATTATAGAAACGTGATAGGCTACAACCTAGCTGGTTGTAGGCTGATTGATGGGTAGTTGTATGTACCTTGTACGTTGTTCGAGGTACGATATCGGGCAGACTTATGGTGCCCTGTGACGGTATATAGCTTATACTAGTGGTATGTTGGTGAGCGTGTTGGTAGACGGATTGGTTCCGATACCATTGGATTAGTCGAGGTCGTGAACTAGACATTGGATACTGTGCAGTGGGTCATGGTATTTCTGATGGGTCTAGTTACACACAGATTGAGTGAAATGCTTTGTGGGTAAGTGTTTACCCATGGTTGAGTGAGTTGGTGGTTAGTGTAACCACGAGTGAGTATAGTGACAGTTTTCGATTGACGACTGTCAAGTGGTGACAGTTTGTAGGAGGTGTCAGCGTGGATCGTGGTGTGAGGTCTGATGACTCCCAATGGGAGCAGACGTCAGGATAGTTAGTGGTTGAGCAAGGAACCGTCTAGTTGGTTGTGTCAGCGAAACGGTAGATCTGACAAGTGGGGTCAGTTCGGAGCGTACGACTTCTGTCATTCGACGTGGTCGAATATAGTCGATACGACGTGAGCGTTAGTGGTACGTCTGGTTGCAGACGAATACGTACTATTTTGTTTAATGGGTGTACTAGTGTACACGTGTTTCGAGGTCGATTCTACTTTCCACGGGGTGGATGTGGAATCAGGATAGTTGGAGTTTCGAGAGCGAAACTAAATTAAGGAGGGAAGAACAGTTGGAATTAGGTCAATTGGAATTTCGAGGACGAAATTAATTAAGGAGGGAAGGTTGTAACCACCCGTCCCAAATTCCTAGATTAGATTAGTGACTAATCACGATTAGTGACTAATCACGATTAGTGAGGATAATCCGTGATTAGTTGAGCGAAATCGGACGAATGATGCAAAATGACCGTTTTGCCCCTGGTCGTGGCAAAATGTTGACTTTTCGTTCTGGCCGTCAAATGGACATTGACCGATGACCGTGACGTAGTTCGTGACGTCGCGAGTTCATAGACAGGTGACACGTTCAAGGGGCAAATGTTGACTTTTTGACCGGGAGGTCTGATGGCCGAGGACCGAAGACCGTTACGTAGATAAGGACGATACGAATCCATAGACAGGCGGCACGTCGAATTCGGACGTTCGACGGTGAAGTTATGGTTCACGGAAGTTTAAGTGCACTATTGTACGAATTACGAGACGAGTTCACTTTTGGACTCTAGTGGGCCCAGATATTTATCCTGATGCCCAATGGATGAGTGACAAGTGTCACCCATCCAATGGACACCAAAATTGATTCATGCACCGTGCAAACCATTCCATTTTCATTTCAAACCCAAAACCCACCCGATCTCACCAATTCTCTCATTCCCGTGCAACCCAAAACCCATCCAAATTCCACCCATGACTAGGATAGAGGACCAGGGAGGATGTAGGACGTGGTGGCCGGCCTGGGAAGGCGCCGCCTTGGGCGGTGGAGCCACGAACCCGTGCGGGTGTACGGTATGGCCATTTTTCCCTTTTAATTTGATTTTGATGTTATGGGTGCTTATGGATGATTAGGATGAGTTTAGGGGGTTAATAGGAAGCTATTAGGATGATATTGGTGGGTAGTAGATGGCTGTGACGTCGTGGACGATTTTGGGAACTTTGAACCGTATGGTTCAAAATGGAACCATGGGTTTATACGGTTTTTAGGGGGTTTAATTGATTGGGTTAGATAGGAAATGAGAAGATAGGAATTTTGGGATTAAAATGGGAGCAAACGGACTGAAAACGAGGAAGGAGGAGCGCTGAACCGGTCACGCCGGTTAAGCACAGTAACCGGACCGGAAAACCAGGAAAAACCGGTTTTCCTAAGGTTGATGATGGTTAATAGTAACTTTGCTCTTTTAGGAGCGTGTAAGGGCGCGTGGGCCATAATTTGGGAAAGTGTTCAACACGTGAAACCTTCTATTTGATGTAACGAACATTTTGGGACTGGTTTCGTGTCGATCGAACACCGTCTCGATATGTTTCGGGGCATCGGAAAGTTTAGGGTCGGTTTAAAAATAGTTAAAAGTTTGGGAAAATTACGGGGCTTTAATGGGAGGTTAATTAAGTAGTTATTAACCTTCTATTAAAATTTGGACAGGTTTCAGAGTCCCGGTGACGGTGATTGGCTCGGGGAACCGTATGGCACGCAAATCGAGGCGGTAGCTCGGACGGTCTGTGAGTGGACCTTGTTTTCTAAATTGGTGCATGCATAAATGTTTATTATATTTTTTATTACATGTTTGATGATGCCATGGGTGCATTTGTATGTTGTTACGTATAAGTACGTATTTCGAGGTTTCGAGGTTTCGGCCTTATACGGTGCTTATACGGGTCTGTATTTCTTTATTGGTCTAAATGACCTGGTTTTGGATTTCAAAAAGGATAAACTCGGGTATGAGACCCATTTGGTTTTGTCTCGGGCATATGACCTCAGATTTCGGGCACGGTGCCCAGCTGATGTCCTATGTTTGGGCACGAGACCCAGGTTACTTTACGGTTTCGATTTCCGGTCAGGGAACCTTAAATGGATTCCCAGGTTCATGACGGTTTATGGGAACCGGCATGAACCCTTGTTATGGTATCGTGGTTCATGACGGTTTATGGGAAATATATGAACCCTGGTTATGTTATTCTGGTACAAGACAGTTTATGGGAACCGGCATGGTTATGTCATTATGGATCATGACGGTTCAGGGGAACCGGGCATGAATGTTTATGTTATGTATATATATATATATGTTCATATACCTTCCTTTACTTCTATTATCTCCTCCGGGGAGGGTCGTTGGCCTGGGTGAACCCCGGAGTAGTCACTGAGCACCGACTGAGTGGAGTCACCCCCCCCCCCCCCCCCCCAGTTGGGTTCCTTACTCTCAGGAAGGCTATGATTACTATTACCTCTGGTAGGGTCAGTGGTCTGCGGACATTGATCTTGACTTTGAGATGACTCGGATTGAGACCTGGGTAGCACGCGCGTAGCTTTGGAAACCGTGACAGGATTGGTTGTGTGAATTATATGTGTATGTGATATAAATATGTGATATGTGATGTGCACAAGTTTTGGGCAGTGGCCCGTGTGTTTGGTATCTTCATGGATTTGGGCAGTGGCCCGTGTATTTGGTTTCTTATGATTTTGGGCTAAGGCCCTAATGAACGGTTTGATAAATGGTTTTCGAATGCGTGCATGCTTTTTAGTGAAGGGTACAAATGTCTTCTTATGAAATGCTTTTATAAACTTTGGTTTTGTCCACTCACAGCTTTTAATGTTTTGACTGCCCTTCAGGTTGACATCGGATGTGGACTGTAGCAGAGACCGAGATATCACATACCTCCTCCGGATCCTAGCGTACTCTGATAGCCCGGGAGGGCAAAGGTCGGAAATATCCCTTGTCTGACATTCCATGTCAGACGGGAGCAGGGTCATCCCGCGTTAATCCCGGGGGGATTGGGATGGGTCTTGTCGCCCTACGGGTCTATTCACGTTAGGTCTAGTTTCGGATCAAACATTTGGTGGTGTCTGTGGGAATACTAAATAAGTCCTCCCACTAGCTCATATATCTCCACTCCATCTACCCGCCGATTCACAACGTTTGTCGAGCAAGATGATGGTGTGCTCAATTACACTCCCTAGGGAGAACGCAACAAAAACAGAACCAACATGCCTTTCCAGGCCATGCTCGAAATGATGAGGACAGTCCGTGCGGAGATGGTTGAACTCAAGAAATAAAACGCAGCCATTAAGAGTAGAAATCATGTGTGGGGAGATCATGATCAAACCATTCTTGCTATTCTCTAATCCACATGTGAAGAGTTGAAGGAACAATGGGAAGCAACGGAGCATACCTAATAACCATCCCGGGTCCTGCTCCCGTCTGACACCTTAAACAATGTGCCTGAAATACCCTAAATAGTAAATTGGTTCGACAAAGGATATACATGTCTCGAAATACAAGTCAAACAGAATTTATCTTCACGGGGTCACTGCCCACAGCCAACCTACTAGCCCTATTGAGTAGTGGAATCTATCACTATGGCTTCTTCTGAGCTTTAGAAAACTTTCACCACGGTAATAATTTATAGCCAATTTATCAGGAATCAAGGAAAGTCCAAATATATTAAAACTATTACCCTAATTGCTTTTTAAGTCTAAAATAGTCTCGAAAACATAACCGTTCACTGTGGAAATTATACCATTGCATTCAAAATTGAAAAAGAGGAATATTTTGTGTTGGTCGCCACTCGAGGGGACACCACATGCACCCACATGCGCTTCCTGGATCCCTGCGAGTGGTCCTTCACGCGCATGCAGCAGCATTCACAGCTACAATTGTCATTGTCCTCGAGATAGGTCGACATGTGACCCTGAAATTGAGCTGTGATCCAGGTTGCCTAACCTGCCTCCAAAACCTTTAATTCTTGTCCAATTCTTACGTTCTAAGTATCAAATAGAATAAAAAAAATGTCAGGAGCACGAAATCGACCCCAAGATTGGAAAATGTCACCTCAATTTTAGAGGCTAAACTATGGAGGTTTTGGCTAATTATTAAGCCTTCATTTCCAACATCCCTCCCTACATCCAATTCAATCAATTTTTCACTAGGTTCTGATCGCCGGGAGTGGAGGATCGCCATAGTGACTTCAATTTCATGTTTTCACGTCAGAAATCCAAAATTCAGCTCTATTGTAGCATGGGTTTGGGGGGAAGGGGGGTTGACAGGACCCATTCCAATCCCCATTCATTATCGTGGGATGTCCCTGCTCCCGTCTAACACCATGTGTCAGACAAGGGATAAAATCATAACCTGTTCGGGGTTATCCAAAGTACGCAAGAATCTGTGGCGACATATGATATCTCGATCTCTGCTACAGTCCATATCCGCGATCAACCTGAAGGGTATCAAAAACATAAAAGCTATAAGTGGACAAAAATAATCAGTTAAAAAACATTTATTAAAAATATATTTATACCCTTCACGTAAAAATATGCATGCCTCATAAAACAGTATTTCAAATACATTTCCGAAAAACAAGAAATATTGCTTTTCAAATAAAATCTAATAATTACATGGCTCAATTGAAGTCATTTCCTCAATAGGGTCTTAGCCCAAAAACTCAATCATATGGGGTCACAACCCCTAATCAAATCACACAGGGTCTCAACCCAAGATATCAAACATGTGGGATCTCAGCCCATATCAAAACATATGGGGTCTCAGCCCAAATATAAAACATGTGGGACCTCAGCCCATCATCATCATCATCATCATCATCAGTCACGATTCTAATCCCAGCATGCATGCCTATAAGCTTAAGGACTGCTCTGATCTTGAGCCTGTCGTCGTGAACACATCACAGGCTGACAATCACCAGATCTTCTTGAACATATCATGTAACGACCGGTCCTGGAAATCAGGATTAGATTAATTGTTAATGATGGATTTGTGAAGCTAATCGGTGATTAGTTAGACGATTTCGGATGGACGGTGCAAAATGACGGTTTTGCCCCTAGAATGGGCAAAAATGTTGACTTTTTTGTTTGGGCGGTCAAATGGACTTTGACCGAGGACCGTGACGTAGTTCGGGATGTCACAAATTCATAGACAAGTGGCACATCCGATTTCGACATCCAAGGAAAAGGTTATGACGTTCGGAAGTTTGAGGGTATTTTGGTAATTTCGTTAAAAAGGGGCAAATTGTTGACTTTTCAAACGACATGGATTTTTCACGTAATTCGAGGACCGTTAGGTAGGCCTCGATGCCCTGAGTACAACGACAGGCAGTATATCATCATCGGAATTCGGATGAATTAGTTATGGGTCTAAATGTACGAGGGGTAAAATGGTAATTTTGAAGGCAAGGGCAAAATGGTCTTCTGGGAAACTTTTGGAATGAGAGAGAAATTAGATGGGGACATCTATCCCTAAAGGATTGGATATTTTGCACCAGATAGTGGGAGATTGGGACACGTGGGGACGTTCTGGTTGGTTCTAGCCAAGTCTCACACGTCTGAGTTATTTTCATTTGGTTGATCGACTAAAAGGAGGGGAAACAGAGACAGAGAGGAAAAAAATTGTCCCTCTTTAGTGTGAGTCGTAGGTGTGAATTAATTGTGGCTGAGTAAGAGTTCAGAGATGTGTGGTGACTTGAGTGTTTGTGTTTAAGTGAAGGACTGGGTGAGGCGGTGTGCGAACAGTGACTCAAACCCAAAAAAACAGAGTGGGTTAACTGTTGAACCCGTGAGCATTCTTTTGTCATTCAACATGGTAGCTGAGGTTCTCCAGTTCGATGACGATTTTGGTGATTTGGACGAGACTAGGGAGACTTAGACAAGCCCAAAGGACCCAATTTCGAGGTTGGAAACAGACGGTAAGGTTACTTCTCGCGAAAAGTCTCTGTTTCGATTAAAAATGATAAATCGTGTTTCAAGGGTTTTTATTTCGTTTGATTAATGGAAATGAGTTTTGGATGTAAAAAGGGAATGAAAGGACCTGGAAGCACGGATTAGGGGGGGGGGGGGGGGGGGGGGGGCGGAATACTGAGAACGTCGTGGGGGGAACCTTGGGTTTTTCTTCTTCAATTCGAGCAGGTAAGAACATGTCTTAAATTCATTGTTTAGTAAACTAGATCGTTTAATTAAAGGGGGACGAAACCATTGGGCTAAAAAGGGTTTGAAAACGGGCTGAAAATGGACGGAACCGTGGACGCCGGTTCAACTGAACCGGCTGAACATTGGACCGAATCGAACCCGGTTCGTTCAAGGTAGGAGATGAATAGTAGACAGCGCGTGGCTCCCACGCGCATCCCCTTTGGGCGGTCAGTGTGGGCGTGTGTCACGTTTTTCGAGGATGGTTCCAACATGACTTTTAAAGTATTTGATGTAACGAACATTTTGGCACTGGTTTCGAGTCAATTGGACATCGTCTCGATAGGTTTCGGGATGCCCGAAGGTTTTAAGCCTCGGTTACAAATAGTTAAAAATACGGAAAAATTACGGTGTTTTAGTATAATCATTGTGAAGTAGTTAGTAACCTTATTATGGGATTTGGCCAGGTTCGGGAAAGTCAGTGATAGTGGATTGGCCGGGAACGGCATAAATGCGCGCGTATCGAGGTGGCGACGCTATGGTCTGTGAGTGGACTTTGTTTTCTAACTCTTGATGCATGCATATATGTTTTTAATATGTTTTATATACGTGATTCTATGATTTGATTTATGATCTAGATAGTTTACGATTTTGCACGATTTTCGAGGTATTTACGATTTTGCACGTTTTACGAGATTCTGAATAATGTTGTGATTTGACCATGGTTTAAATGATTTGATTTCGGGAATTGAAATATGATTTGATTTCAAAGATTTGAAATGGATTTTGGAAAAGTGATTACGGGCTTGAAGCCCAGTTCAGAAAAAATGGTTTTGATAAACGAGATTTCGGGTTTTAGAATCGAATTTACTGATGACAATTCGGAATTTGGTTTAGAACTTGAAAGTGGATTTCCGGGTTGGGTTCAGAATGGTTATTCCGGATGCTAGCTTACAGAATGATTGTTTCAGACTCGGATTTGGAAATGGATAATGGATATGAGTTCTAGGTTTGGATTCGGGATCCTGATGAGATTGCGGATTCGGATTCGGAAATGGAAAATAGTTTTCAACGGTTTTGGATTGGATTTTCTGGATCTGGTTATTGGGTTTAAAGACTCGGATTTGATTATGATGGAGGCGGGCCTGGATTGGGTTTAAAGACCCGGATTGAGTTTAAAGACTCGAATATTGATATTTCCTCCGTAGGCCTGGATTGAGTTTAAAGACTCAGGAGTTTAAAGACTCGGATTATATTGAGGCCTGGATTGAGTTTAAAGACTCGGGAGTTTAAAGACTCGGATAGATCCAGTAGGTTCGATGGATGGAAATGTGGTTTCAAATGTGTTTTGGTTTTCACTAAGACTTGATGATGATGGTTTTTTAATAATGGTCTTCCGATGTTTTGGGCTATGCCCGGATGATACCGTTTCAATGGTTTTGGGTTAAGGCCCGGGATTTGAGAAAAGGAAATGAATTTAGTTTTCTTAATGGTTTGAATGACTTGAGTATAAAATGGTTTTATGGAATGGTTTGATATGCATGCATTGGTTTTTAAATGGAGGGTATAAATGTAATTGTGTTTTTTGATAACCGGTTTTGAACTTATACTTTATTTTTGTCCACTCACAGTCTTTTTGTGTTTTCTTTACCCTCCAGGTTGTTGCAGTGCGGGCTGTTGGTCGAGAGAAACGGAGACATCACATATTCGATCCACAGTAGAGTCTGCGTGTTCTGGGAAATCTGGAAGTTTTGAGCGGTTTAGTTAAGAATCCTTTGTCCGACTTACGTGTCACATGGAGGTTGGACGTCAGTTTAGCGTTTGTGTCACTCGTAAGGTAGACGGGAGCATGACTTAGCTCTTAATCCTGGGGGATTGGGGGCGGGTCTTGTCATATCATCGACCGATCTTATATATCGCACTCTTGAGTCGAGCCTTCCTCGGTTGCCGCCTCTCTCGGTAGCTTGACAGCAGGCGCATCGTGACCTTTTCGTACCTTGGAGACGAGCATCATATCCAGAGTGCTATTGGGGAAACGCATTCACAACCGGAGGCCTTCTAATAAAATCCGAGTCTTTAAACTCAAAACCATAGCGACACAAGCCTGAATATCATTAAATAGGGTCACAAACGTGAAAATAGTGTCTATCAACACTTCATAAACCCATGATTCCTCGAATCCTATCAAATCCGTAACTGGATATCATGCCCGAAATATCTTTCATAAATCCAGGATTCCTCGAATCCAATTGAATCCACAACAAGGTCTCATGCCCGAATCATAACTGGGTCACAACCCGATATATCTCACGTTTGACTATACTCTAAGTCAAACCATAAATCAACTGGGTCATAAGCCCGAAAGATATTTCTAACTCCAAAAACCATTTCATTATTCAAATCATTTTCCAAATAACTTTTGACTGTAATCCAAGTTAAGGTCCATATTCAATTAGGACTCATTCCTGAATCTCAATTTCACGCATCTCTGTGAAATCATTCAAAATCCTAAATCAATCCTCGGTTTCACGCCTCTTCGTGAAACCATCAAAATCATATAAAACACATGCACTTAGAATACTCGGTCTAAGCCCAAATATCATATAAAATAGAAATCTTGAATTACGTACAATAACACATTTTCTACAAAAATGCCAAGCAAATCATAATTAAAAGCATATGCAATCAATGCACCTCAAATCAAGTTCATAAAATATATAAAACATTTATGTAGGCATCATATTTTATAAAATAAAGTCCACTCATAGACCGCCCGTGATGTACGCTCTGAAGCCCGCGCTGTAAGCCACTATGGGACTAATTCATACTCTCCTGGACGTCCGGACCTGTCCAAATCATACTCAAGGGTCACTATCTACCAATACTAATCATAAACCCTCAAAACTCCTGGAATGGTCAACGTGTCCTTTACACACTTCCCGAGGCTAAAAAACTCTTAATGACCTATCAAACGACCTCCGATCGACCTGAAACCACCACCATTGAATTCAAATCGTCGAAACCTTTTGAACATGTTTGGTTTCACCTCAAAATTTGTGCCCACGTGCCCTCACGCGTCGGTTAAAGTTTGAACGCGCTGGTCAACAACGATCAACGCTAACGTCTTCATGGTCAATGATGACGTCATTTGACACTTGTCAGGTCTGACACCTTCCACGTGTCACCAACCTATTAGTCCACATGTCTTTGACATCTCTGGCACATTGCCACGTGGCACCACCTCATTGGTCCACGTGGTCTGACAACGTTTGATGTGGCACTACCACGTCAATATTGACTGGACGTGACACCTGCCACGCGGAACCCCCTGGTTGGCCACATGGCCTAACAGGTCTGACAGATGATGACATGGACTGCCACATCATCATCTTCAACCTCTGGCTAAGTCTACCCGCGACCATTACTTAGCCAGATTGCAGCCATCCGGCAACCACTTCACCCTATTTTTCTTCCTATTGACTCATCTTAATCCCAGAAAGGGTTCTATGCCCTCAAAATCACGAAGAAAGGGCTAGAGTTTATCTGTCCGAACTGGATCTTCACAACCAACCTTTGAACCACCACCCAGGGCTGCTCAGCGGTTTCGATCCCTACAAGCTCGTATGAGCTCAAAAAACACGTTTTTGTCATCAGAATCGTCCCTAAATGTCTGAAATCTAAAAACAAAAATCAACTTCAAAAATGGGTTTCGGGTTACCTGGGCTTCACAGGTTTTCAGACACCTCACAACGGCACCACCGTCCTACTACCGTCCATGGATGCCTCTCAGTCTCACGCTCTCACTCTGTCTGAAATGAGGATATGGTTTTGGGTGGGTTTGAGTCGGATGGATGAAATGGAAGGGGAAAATGGTTTGGGTGCATGTATGTGTGATGGCCATCAATGGATGGATGTCACTTGTCACTCATCCATTGGTCCAGGCCAAGAAATTTTTGGCCCCAATTTCAAATCCCATAAGTCTACCATCTCGGTTTTGATGCAACCGTAAATTGTTCCTGGAATTGTTTTAGACCTGTAACTTTCCCTTATGGTGTCCGATTTCAACGTGCATTTGACCTTACAGGACAAAAGTCGACTTTTTTTTTCTTTCTAGGGGAAAAATCATCATTTTACCCTGATCGTCTGCTAATCCTTGATTAGTCCTTAATTACTTCATGATAATCCATCATTAATCTTAATTAATCCCGTAGATTCGGGACGGGGTCCTTACAATCTACCCTCCTTAAAATAATTTCATCCTCGAAATTCAAATCGACGCAATTCCACATCCAAACTGCAAAAATCCAATCATACCTATAACCCGAGGTACACATCTCAACGTGCACATCCAACATATAATCACAATAGGCAACAGGACCAAGCCTCACTTGACGTTAATCACGATCCAATGGTTAATACTAAAACTCAGCTCAGCCTCCGTGACCGTATCCATGAGTGATCAATTTCCACTGGAACCTCCAATGCTTAATCGCAAGTCTCAATCAGACATTGACACTTGTCGATCTCACCTGTCACCTACGTAGGTATTCTGAGAATCCCAACTGACAAGTCTTTCTTACCGTCCTACTCGGCTAACAATCCAGGCCGACAATTCGGCAATACCAAGCTGACATCTCGTTCAGTCCTGCTCCTACTGAGTATCAGAAGTCCTTGCTCACTCAACGGTTTCAAACCGTTAATCACACCCACGACGTCCAACACATTCACGTCGTTCAACACATTCACCATGCACCGTCGTGTCCAGTTGGTAACTCATGGTTCCACTATGCTTCTGTTGTGTAACTCTATCCTTGACTCGCTCTCGAGTCCTAACGTTGTACCTTGGTTCATCAAGAGACCATCTATGTGATCCTGACTCGAGAAACCTGATTCACTCTAGAGCCCTTGTATAATATCTCGCACCACTCAGTGACCAACACTGTGATCTTATCTTGAGAAGAGTCTCACAATGTCATCTCACTCATCCTGACGATCTACTAACTAACATCTCACTCATTCCCTCAATACACTCAGGATGCATCTGGACCCCATCGAATACTTTCTCTAGCAGAGATAATCACATATATAATATCTAGGTTTCCTCTGGCGTACATGGCCCTGAGCTCCATGCTCACATAATCACTGAACCCTCTAACAACACTCTACTCTAGACACAATACTCGATGTTCGATCCTCGTACTCAATGTACCATCAACATCAGACCTTATCCAATTACCATACCATATCCATCTCGAACTCAATCTGATGATCGTATCACATCAATCAGACTGACCACACTCAGCAATCTTGATGCTACCATGCTCTATTCACGGGTGCAGGCCACACGCACAACCACAATCTCGGGTACCAGTCGGAGTACTAGCTTGCATGTCCCAACTTTATAGGATCAAATCCTACACCAAACACTTGTACAGTTCACCCAAAGATAACTAGGGTGCTTGTCACCCATCCAGGCATACCTTGTGCCTTCTGTAATCTATGCACACCCTATGTTCGGTTGGATTATCGGAATCTTACTGAGCTAATCGGGCTCCTCTCTATCCTACTTAGCGATTACTAACACCGTATCTCACGCGTCTGCCACCCAAGGCTCGGAGCTCGAGGTCACCTTCATCCTAGCTCCCTAAGTACACGAATCCCCATGACTCCTCTAAGTCGTCCATAACCACTTGGGCGTTGTTGGGGTTCCAACTGGCCCATTTCTACTTGAGATGCCACAACCGTTATCCGAGTCTTACTCCCAAGACTCGACATAAATCGATGAAGCCTCATCACTTCAATTGTCATCGCACACAGTGCGACTCGAATCTAACCAGAAATCGCTGCTCGTACTGATGGTATTGTCAAATCATACTGAGCTACCATCAAATCTCCTGATCATGTTGGAGGAACCTCGCCTCCCTCGTTTCTCGATAAACCTAGGGTGAGAGTATGGTATGAACGATCCTTGAACGTCGTCCAACTCTCAATAGTCTCACCCACGTTCATCGATGATAATGTCTATCACCATCCCTGTGCAGACCAATCCCAGAAACGCTATGCTATCGAGACTCCGTACTCATGCAGGCAACTCACCGTATGTACCAACCGCTCAGCGCGTATAATCCACCAATCAGTCCACCCAAGAATTCGATCCATAAGTACCACTTTCCTGGTAACTTGTCCAATCAATCTATCCACGACCTCAGCTGCTCATAGCAACACATCCATCCTGACCAATCATCGGTCATAACTCGAACAAAAATCACTGTACTAGCATCCACTCCGCCAGTAGCAACTACTAGAGGGTTTCATTAACTCGTAACTCTGCGGCATTCAGCCACGGAGCCCACAGGAAACTCTGTCCTCCTCGGGTCTACTCAACCCTACTTGGGGTCAAATCTCACTGAAACACGGCATACTATGCACAACTGAATCTATCTGGGGCCATTCCCACTTAATCTTTATATTCTTACCCTCAGTATCAGGTTGATGACAGGTTGTTCTTATCGTAGAGACATCACATCTGGCACATGCGCAACACTCTAAGAGCGACCTAATGCTCTGATACCACTTTGAAAGACCCATCCCAATCCCCCTAGATTATTGTGGGATGTGTCTACTCCAGTCTAACACCACGTGTCAGACAAGGGATAAAACTCTAACCCGCTCGGGGTTATCTAGGGTACCCAAGGATCTGTGGCGGCATGTGATGTCACGATCTCTACTACAGCCTGCATCCGCGATCAACCTGAAGGGTATCCAAATAATAAAAGCTGTGAGTGGTAAAACACAATCAATTAAATTTTTTTTATCGAAAATACATTTATACCCTTCACGTAAAAACATGCATGCATAATAAAATAGTATTTCAAATAATTTTCCAGAAAGCAAGACGTATTGCTTTTCAAATCACACGGGGTCTTATCCCCCAATCAAATCACACAAGGTCTTAGCCTAAGATATCAACCATGTGGGATCTCAGCCCACATCAAATCATATGGGACCTCAACCCAAATATAAAACACATGGAACCTCAGCCCATCATCATTATCATCATCATCATCATCAGTCATGATTCTAATCCCAGCACGGGTGCCCATAAGCTCAAGGACTGCTCTGATCCTGAGCATGTCGCCGTGAACATATCACCGGCCGATAATCACCAGATTTTAGTGAACATATCATCGACCGATCTCATATATCGCACTCCTGAGTCGAGCCTCCCTCGGCTGTCGCCTCTTTCGGCTACTCGACGGTAGACGCATCGTGACCTCTCCGTACCTCGGAGGAGAGCATCATATCCAGAGTGCTCTCTAGGAAAACATATTCACAACTGAAGGCCCTCTAATAAAATCCGAGTCTTTAAACTCAAAACCATAGGGACACAAGCCCGAATATCATCAATAGGGTCACAAGCCCGAAAATAGTGTCTATCAACACTTCATAAACCCAGGATTCCTCGAATCCTATCATATCCACAATGGGTCTCATGCCCAAAATATCTTGCATAAATCCAGGATTCCTCGAATCTTATCAAATCCACAACTAGTTCTAATGCCCAAATCATAACTGGGTCACAGCCCGATATATCTCATGTTTGACTATACTCTAAGTAAAACCACAAATCGACTGGGTCATATGCTCGAAAGATATTTCTAACTCCAAAAACCATTTCGTTATTCAAATAATTTTCCAAATAACCTTTGACTGTCATCCAAGTCAAGGTCCATATTCAATTGGGACTCATGCTCGAATCTCGATTTCACGCATCTCCGTGAAATCATTAAAAATTGTAAATCAATCCTCGGTTTCACGCCTCTTTGTGAAACCGTCAAAATCATATAAAACACATGCACGTAGAATACTCGGTCTAAGCCCAAATATCATATAAAATAGAAATCTCGAACTACGTGCAATATCGTATTTTGTACGAAAATGAAAAAAAAAAATCATACTTAAAAGCATATGCAATCAATGCATCTCAAATCATGTTCATAAAACATATAAAATATTTATGCATGCATCATATTTCAAAAAACAAAGTCCACTCACAGACCGTCTGTGCTGCGCACTTGGAATCGTAAGCCACTCTAGGGCTTATCCATACTCTTCGAGACGTCTGGACCTGTCCAAATCATACTCAAGGGTCACTATCCACCAATACAAGTTCTACTCATAAACCCTCAAAACTCCTAAAACAGTCAACTTGTCCTGAACACGCTTCCCGAGGTTAAATACCTTCAAATAACCTATCAAACGACCTCCGATCGACCTGAAACCACCACCATTGAATTCAGATTGTCAAAAACCTTCGAACATGACCAGTTTCACCTCAAAATTTGTACCCACGTGCCCTCACGAGCTGGTCAAAGTTCACATGCGCCGGTCAATGGCGGACAATGCTGACGTCAGTTGGATAGGTTTGACACCTGCCACATGTCACCACCCTTTTGGTACACGTGTCCTGAAACGTGTCTTTGACATCTCTAACACATTGCCACATAGCACCAACTCATTGGTCCACGAGGTCTGACAACGTCTAATGTGGCACTGCCACTTCACTATTGACTGGACCTGACATCTACCACGTGTCACCTTCTGGTTGGCCACGTGTCTTGATAGGTCTGACAGATGATGATGTGGACTGCCACGTCATCATCATTAACCTCTAATCTGGTCGACTCGCGACCCTATAACGGGTCGTTTGACCCATGACCATGACCAAGCCAGAACTTAATCGTCCGGCCACCATTTCACCCTATTTTTCTTCCTATCGACTTGTCTTGATCCTAGAAAGGGTTCTATGACCTCAAAATCACGAAGAAAGGGCTTGAGATTTCTTGTCTGAACTGGATCTTCACGGTCAACTTTTGAACCACCAACCAGGGCTGCTCAACCGTCCATTCCCTTTGATTTCGATCCCTACAAGCTCGTATGAGCTCAAAAAACACGTCCCTGTCATCAGAACCGTCCCTAAACGTTCGAAATCCAAAAACCAAAATCAACTTCAAAAATAGGTTTCACGTTACCTAGGTTACACGAGTTTCCAACCACCTCACAACGGCTCCGTCATCTTACCACCGTTCAGGGCTGCCTCTCAGTCTCACCCTCTCACTCCGTCTCCCTGTGGCTTCAAACAAGGAAATAGGGATATGGTTTTGGGTGGGTTTGGGTAGGATGGATGAAATGGAAGGGGAAATGGTTTGGGTGAATGTATGTGTGATGGCCATCAATAGATGGGTAACACTTGTCACTTATCCATTAGTCCAGGCCAATATATTTTGAACCCCAATTTTAAATCCCAAAAGTCAACCGTCTTGATTTTCGTGCAATTGTAAATAGTTCCTAGAATAGTTCTAGACCTGTGACTTTCCCGTACGATGTCTAATTTCGATGTGCTGCCTGTTGATAGGTCGTCAAATAAGTATTATTTTATACCCTTTATACTTGACTTTTAATATTAAAATAATAAACAATTAGACAAATTTATTTATTTTGAGATATTTTTGTAGAAATAAATAAAGCTTGGAATTTGGAGTATTTTGGTGAAAGAATCGCCCCGATCGGAATTATAACAAAGAAATTATGGACGAAATATGAGAAGCCACCAAAAATCGCAAGGAAATTCGGTGGGAAGCTGCTGAAATCCAGAAGCCTAAGCAAAAAACCAGCAACCTTATTTCCTCATTTTCAACCATTTTGGCTGATTTTTCAAACATCTTTTCCCCAAAATCAGTATCTTTTCCCCAAAATCAGCATCTTTTCCCCAAAATCATCATCTTTTTCCCAAAATCAGCATATTTGCCCCAAAATCAGCCAATATTTTCCCCAAAATCAGCCAACCTCATCATTTCACTTTGGAATATTTTTATTGTAATTATTATATTTTAATTTTGTACTTTTATTTAAACAATTGTGGCACTCCCTTTATAAATAGGGAGGCCATTTCATGTATTTGGTGTGCCCATTAGTCCCCATTTTCCCCATTTTGTTTCCCGTTTTAGTTTAGGTTCTTATAATTTCTCTCTAGTTCTTCTCTTTTTTTAGTTCATCTTCTTTATTTTGTTCTTTATTTTTTGGGATCATTTTAACTTCTTGTAGTTATTAATTAGTTTCCTTTTAATTCTTATTCTTAATTTATGTTATTTTTATGTTATTTCTTAATTTCATTTCTTCTTTACTTTGTTCCTGTGATTTTTCTTTGAGATCTCTTAAAAACATTTTTATGTTTTCCTTAAGAAATACCTAGGCCAAGTATTTCTGAAATAATTCTAGAATTTAAGTCCGCATTCTTATGTTTTATCCTCCATCTTCATAAGGTTCTAGCCGCTGTCGGTGTTCCTTATGAATAACATTCTATTGTTTCCATCCACTTTCGGAATCACAAGCTGTTCTTGGGTTCTGAAAGTGTATTATTCCCTTTAATTAAATTCATGTTATTGTTTTGGTTTTACTTATAATTCAATATATGTGTTGGTATTTTCTTTCTAACATTTGTAAGTAAGAATGCAATCTCCATGTGTTTTACTTTTTGAATTTCTTTTACTTCATATATTTTAGTGCTTAAACTTCAATTCGAAGCTAAATGTTGATCCGTTGTTCGGGGCATTTAGACTAGAATTGAAGAGATTAAATGTTGATCATTGTCGGCGCATTTAATTATAAATTTAAGGTGAATCATGTTGTAAATGTTTGAAGCATATTGATGTTTAACGCACATTAATGGTTGATACATTTATAATATTGAAAGATATATGTAAGTATTTGAGATGATGAAGGTAGAATTTCGTGATTGGTTTATTATGAGCAAAATGTTAGAGTGTTGAAAAAATTTGTACTTGAAGGAAATCTATTTTTAGGAGTAATTTAATTAATGTAATTGTTAATTCGAAATTACTTACGTAAAAGTGTGGGTTTTGTCTATGAAACTACTCTATGGTTTGTAAGTTCTAATTAGCATGAGCATTTGCATATTAATTCTTAGTTAGTGTTTTCTTTAGTTTAGATTACAAATCTTTTCAAAACCCCCCTTTTTAATTCTTTATTATTTTATTATTTTATTATTTTAATTCTTTATTCTTTTATTTTTTGTATACTTTTATTTTATTCTTTATTATTTAATTCTTTATTCTTTATTTTTTATTCTTTTATCCCTTTATTCTTTAATTAATTAATTCTTTGATTATTTTATTCTTTAATTCATTAATTTATTCATTATTCTTTTATTCATTATTCTTCTCACTAACATATTATTAATGTTCCCTAATTTCCCCGGTTAAGAACGATTCATATTTACCAATACTACATCTACATAAAAAAGGTTTAAATTGCATAATACTCGAATTACGTAGTTTGGGCGTTGTCACCTGTCTACGGACTCGTATAATCTCGATCTACGTAATGATCTCCGGTCCACGTGCATTTGACCTCCTAGGTCAAAAGTCAACCTTTTGCCCTTTCTAGGGGAAAAATCATCATTTTACCCCGATCGTCCACTAATCCTCGAGTAGTCCTTAATTACTTCATAATAATTCATCATTAATCTTAATTAATCTTGTAGATTCTGGACAGGTCCTTACAAGGGTGGTTTCAAGTTTGATAATTTCGCTAGTCTTTTCCTTCCTTCCCTTCTCGTCTATTTCCCTTTCCCTGAGTGAGGAGCATTCTCCCACCGTAATCTCATGGCCTCATCCCCCATCGTACAGTGGATGTGGCAGCCCATTTTCCTTGTTCGGTCCTCTCCCACCGAACCAGCATACATTTTCCTTTGTTTTTTTTTCTCTCTCTCCCCCCGTTTCTCCCTCTCACTTCTTTCTAACTTTCATTTCAATTTAATCACAACGGTGATGGACACCCCTCACCATGTCAAGGTGACATCTGTCACCTTAAGAGCAACCCGGAAAGACAATTAATGACTCGCCCAATCAACCATGCAAAATTACGATAATGCCTTTAGTATCAAAATTACAGAATTGCCCTTGAACATTCTAGATCTATAATGGTCACCTCTGAACTCCGATTTTAAAGTGTCGCCTGTTTATGGACTGAAGACTTCGAGACCTACGTAATGGTCCTCACAACAAGTTCAAAAAGTACCCCGAGCAAAAAGTCAACTTTTGACCTTCTAGGGGTAAAATCACCAATTCTGAAATTAATTTATATATCTGCACTAATTTCTAGGATGGGTCCTTACACCAGCAATGTGAGTCGTCAACCCATTGTTGAGCTACTCAAATCACACTCTTAATCTCCCAAATCCAATTATATCATGCAAGAGCTCCTCTAGCGAGTCCGCAAGCTAGAGACTGACAAGTACAAGACCAAGTCTCCAAAGAAGATCAAAGCCAATATTGGCCACTTTACAGATCATATTCTGCAGTACATGCACGAGACGGAAGTCAAACCTCTCAAGATTGTGCTATAGACTGGAAGGGGAGATCTAGTCACTCACATGAACAACTATCAATCTTCCATCACATTAAAAAATCTCTTTGACAACGTTCAATGTCTGATCTTCAGCTCCACCCTCACGGTAGTCGCACTCAACTAGTTCTACTGGCTAGAACCACAAATGATCGATTCCTTCGACCTACTCCACACGGTCTTCCTGAACCCATTCATGATTCAAATAGATTGATTGTTGAACACGGAAGATCTAAGTTTTCTATGGTAAGGGGAGAACAGATCCTTGTAAAAGTATGCAGTAAGATTCAGCCTTGAGTACTCTAAGTACCAGGAGACCGACGACAAGGCAGCCTACAGAGCATTCCGTAGTGGCTTGAAGGAGTCTACCCTCAAGTACCATGACTTCAAACAAGGATGTGATGATTACAAAGAACTGATGAGGCAGGCGAAAATCCACGCTAAGGCAGAATACATCAATACCCCACGAGCCGAACCAAAGCAGACCAACACCCTGCCTACTCTTCCCCCAAGGCAATCATCATTCCAAGCCCCACCATGGCTCCAGCAATCAGAACTAGGGTTATGAGAACAATTTTTGCTCAAGTAAGAGAAAAGGTTCATATGGCAACAATTACAAGGGGAAGAAAGAGAAACAATACAATCCAAACTTGGGGAACAAGAACACTAATAATCGCCAACATGATAAGCCCTACGAAGGGAAAGTCTCCAAGTTCAAAACTTTATCCATCCTTAAAACTTCACTCGAGACCGTTCTCATGAATATTGAGAGGATGAGTGAAACACCAAAGGCAAGAGCGCAAGGCTCCCGACTAGGAGTTCCCTCAAACTTATATTGCCAATATCACAAATTCAATGGTCACACCATAGATGAGTGCATAGCCTTCTACGACATCCTGGAATCCTTCGTCAAGAAAGGGAAGATCAACTAATTCCTACATAATGCATGACTAGTGCCGAACAACCCGCATATCAACATCATCAGAAGTGGCCATCAATTTTCTCACCCTATACTTCCAACCTGGTAAAAAAGAGTTTCGGACCTAGTCCAACCACCAGATTTTCAATATTGGACAATTAAGGTCACAAGAGCAGGATAAGCACCTATCACTTTTTCAAAGGAGGAAGAGCTAGGTGTAATCTTCCCTCATGACCACCTCTCAATCATCCGAGTGACAATCGCCAAATTTGATGTAGGTCGAATACTTGTGGACACTAGAAGCATAATCAAAGTCTTTTTCATGGAAGATTTCAGCAAGATCTCCACTACTGAGCTTCTCAAGGGACTCGATAATGCCAATCGACACCATCTCTATGTCGATCTCACTCGTGAGCACACCTTACATAACAACAACAATCATCACCTTCCTAGTGGTCGACTTCCCTACCACCTACATTTTCATACTCAGCACCAGACTTCTTAACCAGATTAAAGCAGTAACCACCACCAAATTAGTGTTGATAAAAATTCCCATTATCATGGGAACTGGCCAGGTCAAGAAAATCAACTCTCAGCGAGAACATGCTACCAATCTGCCCTAACCAAGGTCAACCTATGCACTAGTTGGGAAACCATGGTCGTTTTTGAATCAGGGTATGAGGTTGATCCCATCGATTTAGAACTTTCTTGGTAGATCCAATCCAGTCTCCCAAAGGATCCCAAGGACCTATCGACAACAGTCAAACCTCAACCAGTTGAAGAGACCCAACTAATCAAGCTCAGATCCGAACATCCTAATCGACAAGTGAAGATCGGCACCACGATCATGTAGGAGACCAGGGATGCCATCATCTAGTTCCTCAAGGAAAACAAAAAAGTCTTCACATGGCCATATGCTGATATGCCAATCTCCACTAACATAATCCGCCATCGACTCACCATTGACCATTCTTTCAAACCTGTCACTCATAAGCAAAGAACATATGATTCCAAGCATCAACTTAACATGCAAGAGAAGATCATTAAGCTCAGCACAATCCATTTTGTGCGCAAGGCAATCTACACCGCTTTGGTAGCCAACGTTGCCTTAGTGAAAAAACCTTCAGGGTCGTAGAGAATGTACATCGATTTCACTGATCTCAACAAGACATGACCAAATTATAGCTTTCCCCTTCCAAAAATTGATCTCCTAGTGGATGCCAATGCAGGTTAAGAGCTACTCAATTTCATGGATGCCTATTTAGGCTACAACCAGATTAGGATGCACCCAGAGGATCAAATTCATACCATCTTCTATACCAACTTTGAAATTTACTACTACAACATCATACCATTCAGACTAAAGAACGACGAAGTGACATACCAATGCTTGGTGAACTTCATGTTCGCCGATCAGATCTAGCACACCATGGAAGTCAATGTGCATGACATACTAATCAAGAGAAAAACTACTGCAAATCACGTCACCAATCACCATAAGATGTTCCAAGTACTCAAGAAGTAACAAATGAGGCTCAACTCTGCCTAATACGTTTTTGGAGTTAGATCCATCAAATTCCTTGGATACATGATCAGCCAGCCTGGGATAGAAGCAAACCCTGAGAAGATCAAGGCAATCCTGGATATACACACACCTCGCATAATTAAGGAGACCCAAACCCTAAACGGAAAAGTGTTAGCCCTCACTAGGTTCATCTCCAAGGGAATGGAGAAGTGCCTCCCATTTTTCAAGGCTTTGAAGACCAACAGAAAGATCATTGACTCGACTGTTGAATGTGATAAGGCATTCAGTGCACTAAAGGAGTACATGAGAAGGGCACCCCTACTCGCTTGACCAGACACTGGATAGCAGTTTACCATTTTCTTTTTAGTCTCCACTTTAGCCATCAATTCAGTCTTAATCAAGATGAGTGAAGGGACAGAGCATCCAGTCTACTATGTGAGCAAGGCATTTTAGGACACATAGACCAGATACTGTAACTTAGAGAAACTCACACTTTCCTTAGTCACCAGAGCAAGAAGGCTCATACCCTACTTTCAAGCTCATCTAATCCTAGTCTTGACCAGCAAGCCACTCAGGTAGGTTCTTCAGAAGCCAGACACATCCAGAAGACTAATCAAGTGGGAAATCGAGCTCGGTGAGTTCAACATCACTTACGCCCCCCCGATCTTCCGAGAAGGGCCAGAAATCACCGATCTTCTCTCCAAATTCACATATTACACGTCCTAGTACATGTTAGATGATTCTACCATCATCACCACGCAGCCATCTGCCAAAAGAAGGATGGAGAACACTACCTCTCCACTTGAAAAGTCAAAGACAATCTGGGCCCTCTACGTGGATAGATCAACATGCCACAGAGGCTCTAGAAAAAGCCTTGTACTCAGCACACCCAATCAAGTGAGGCTCGAATACGCACTTCGTTTCTGCTTTAAGGCCTCAAAAAAAGAGGTAGAGTACGAGGCACTCCTGATCGATCTTCGCCTCGCAAAGTAATTTCAAGCACGATAGATCAGAATCTTCAGCGTTTATCAACTTGTGGTCCGCTATGTGAACAATGACTATGAACCCAAGGACATTTCTTCGACGCTCTACTTCGACAAGGCAAAGACACTCATTCATAGTTTCCAAGCTTACGAGATCAACAAGAGCCCACACTTCGAGAACAACCATGTTTATGCTCTAGAAAGACTGGCCTCTTCCATTGATGATAAGATTGGTCGCAGCGTACCAATTAAGCTACTGGATACCCCCAGCACACAGCGATAGATCATGGCCATCAACACTAAGACCTCATGCATGGATCCAATTATTCGGTTCCACAAACATGTAAAACTATCAGAAGATCAAAATGAAGCCAAGCGCGTCAAACGATAAGCCACCCGGCACACAATTGTCCATGACAATTTGTACAAGGATGAATTTGACGTCCCTCTCCTCAAGTTCCTACTAGCAGACTGGGAATATGTAGTCCTCGAGGAGATCCACGATGGCATCTGTGAAAACCATTCAGGACCCAAGTCCCTCACCTACAAAGCCTTCTAGTAACGTTAATACTAGATAGCAGTGCATGTATATTCAGTTTCTCTTACGCAGAAATACGATTAGTGCTAGAAGTATGCCCTCATTCCTCACATACTTACAAAGCGCCTAACTCCAATGCTCATCCCATGGCTATTCGTCCAGTAGGGACTTGACCTCATCTACCCCATTCCGAGGGGAAATGAGGAGTAGAAAATGTTGTTGTAGTCGTCGACTACTTCACCAAATGGGTTGAAGTAAAATCACTCAAGACCATCACTACTGTGCAGATCAAAAGCTTTGTCTATTAAAAGGCCATCTGCCACTTCAGTATACCCTACACCAACGTGACAGAGAATGTGAAATAGTTTGACTACGCTCGCTTCTTCAACTTCTGTGATGTCTATGGAATCGAACTTTGCTTTTCTTATGTTGCTCATCCACAAGAAAACAGCTAAGTAGAAACAATCAACAAGCTGATCAAGTAAAACCCAAAGACTCGCCTAGATAAAGATTCCAAGGGCAAGTGGTCTGACATCCTATTAGATATTCTATGATCCTATCGAACATAAACTAAGGAGACACCATTTGCAATGGCATTCAGCACATAGGTCGTTGTACCGGTGGAGATTTATGAAACCTTCTATCGAGTGGTCTCTTACCATCGAGATGAGACCAACGAACTCCTCACTCTCAACCTTGACCTTCTAGAAGAACATCACGAATAAGGAAACCTACGCAACATGGATCATGAACAACGCATTGCATGATACTACAACTTCAAAGTCAGAATCCGAAGCATTAAGGATGGGGACTAGATCCTTAGAAAAATCAGCCTGGCAACTAAAGATTGGGTAGATGACACACTTGGCCCAAAATGGGATGGACCCTATCTGGTCACCAGGGTCTACCGACGAAGAACTTATGAACTACAAACCACTAATGGCCGACTAATAGCACACCCATGGCATGCTGATCATCTCAAACTTTTTTACAAGTGCGATATCATTTTTTGCCTTGTTTAGCATTAGAACAAACATTTTGTAAGTGATCCGGCCAAGACCAATCAGACGTGTTGCTATTTTGAATGAAGCACACATTTATTTGGACAATATTCACCTTTTAAATTTCCAAGTGAAAGCCAATCAGCACATGTAATCAGCACTTAAATATGTCGACTACGTTTTGGAATAACACAACTTTGCAAGGGTTCATTATAATCCTTTAGGACCTCAATCAGAAATTTCCCCATGCGACTTGCAATCGACATTCAATTCATCCATGATCGATCAATATTCGAATACATCCATGGTCAATCGGCAGATATCCTATTCCAAGGGACCAGACACTCAGCAAAATCGATGCCTCCAACACTTTTACGAAGTAGGGATGTCTTTGATGAATTCCACGCTTAAAGACTTAGCAACGCATTTAATCTAGACCTGACATGGCCCATTCACCTATCGTTTAAGCTTATACATGTGGCATAACTAACCCTAATGTGGCTCAGGAAGACTGCATATTCGGAAGGGTGTGCAGACACTAATCGACGTGATCTAGCGATTTACATTAAGTTGGATGACTACAATCTTGGCCCAGGCCAAAATGTCGTGAAGCCAAGGATACAATGGCAGTCGAACCCTATGCTCGATGTAGTTAACATAGAACAGGATCGATCATTTTGGTGGCTCACTCGGCCTCCCTCAGACTGGCGTCAGAGTCATCACAATCTCGACTGGCACATTGTACCACTATCTAAACTTCTCCAGATCAGCTTCCTTAAGGTGTTGACTTTATTGTCCACCTTGTAAGCCGACTTGATGATCTAAATGGCCTGCGGTAGACCCTGCTCAGCATCTGATTTTGTCTCGGCACTCTCCTCCATTTCACCCTCATCCCAATAACTAACCAACCCGGTTACCAGAGGATGGTACGTTGAAATTTTTTCTATACTAGTCCGTTTGACACTCTTCCCTCTGTCACTTTATCTTTGCCTATGCGTGGCACCCTGTCTCTGCTCGGCACCTTGCCTCTGATCAATACTACCACTCTGATAAGAATTTTTTTCCTTTCGAATCCCTTAAAGCTACATCTAGACTATCAATTTTTGTAGATAAGGCATAGCGACTTCTGATCGATGCAGACCCACTAGTGGATGATGAAACACTCTTCTCACTTGACCCATCACTTTCCGAGTGAGAAATAGTTTCATTACCAAAATTTGTCAGGGATTCATCCCCATGTCAACATGTTGATTCATACACTGACATCTATAAGTGCAAAGTAGAAGGGAAACTACAACTAAGCACACAACTAGCCCTAATTGCAAAAAAGAACTCATACCAAGGGAAAAACTTTACCTCAAGTTTCTCCTGATCGGCAGGGAACAAGCTCTGCTGGTTGATCGGAAAGAAGGTTCCAGTTCAAATTAGATCAGCAGCTTCAAATGTCAATCGGCAGAAAAAATGAGCTCTGATGATTCTTCGTACAAAACTGTGAAATGAGGAATTTAATACCTTATATGAACCACCCACTTGCATGGTGCCATATGTATAATCACTATTCCTACATACAGATTGTACATACCCATATGTACATATTATATATTCGGAAAAAAAAAATTGATTCTCAAAAACTCGAAATAGACAACATCTTAGAAACATTATGACCAATTAGACACTTCATACGAAGTACTCTCTCATGTCAATACTCTAATCGGTAAAAAGGAACATTGAGACCGATCTGAAGCCATTGCAAAGTACCCTCTCATGTCAATGCTCGGATTGGCACATTAATAATGTGACCAATCAGAAGCATCTGGTAAGGTGCTCTCACGGCCTTGATTAGCAAGATAGAACATGGAGACCGATTGAGAGCCATTGCGAAGTATTCTCCCATGTCAATGCTTCGATCGATAAGAAGGAACGCTGCGGCCGATCAGAAGCATCTGGTGAGGTTCTCTCGCTGCCTCAATAGACAAGCTGAAACATGGAAACCGATCAGGTGCGTCATTGTGAAGTAGCCTCTCATGTCAATCTTTCGATCAGAAAGTATGAACACTGCGACCGATCAGAAGCATTTGATGAGGTGCTCTCGCGGTCTTTATCAACAAGTAGGAACATTGCGACTGATCGAAAGCCTTTTACAAAGTCATTTCTTACACTCATTTGGTATGCAGGAACCATCCTACCGACTAAATACTGGGAACTGGTGCAACATTAGTTGACCAAGGCACACTTCCTCCATTAAGCACTTGGTAGACTAGTGGGTACACTCTCTAGCCGTTCGACACATATCAGCCTGAGTTACAAGTCCTCGACTGAGGAAGTCCACCTCACTTAATGACTTAAGGGACTTATGTTGATACTATATTGACCCATCAAGCTTAGTATGACCAGCACCACCATAAACACTCGATTTGCCGCCAAGCGATTGGTAAGCATGTCAAACGGTAACCTTGAATCCATTCGGTAGGCAATGTAGGTCTGTCACTCGGCATGCAATATAAGATTGTTACTCGGCATGCAATGTCAACCTATCACTCGATAGGCAATGTCGACCTATCACTCGACATGCAGTGACAAATAACAGACATTTCACAAGGCCCATGTCATGTGTAACGACCCATCTTGGATTTCAAGATTAGATTAGTGACTAATGATGGATTAGTGAGATTAATCAATGATTAGTTGAGTAATTGCGGATGGACAGTGCGAAATAATGGTTTTGCCCTTGGTATTAGGCAAATTGTTGACTTTTGATTTAGGCGGTCCAATGGGCTTTGGCCAATGATGGTGACGTAGTTCGAGATGTCACGAGTCCGTAAACAGGCAGATTGTTCGATTTTGACATACGAGGTGAAAGTTATGAGGTGCGGAAGTTGAAGGTCATTTTGGTCTTTTACCAATGCATTGGGATCTGTGCCAGTGGGATTGTGACACTTGGCTACCTTGGGATTTATGCCCACCAGATTTAGGACACTTGTCCCTTCTCTGGATGGTTGTGGAACATTTCACACCGCCTCCCACGGTTTTAAACTTGTGAAGGGTTGTACGATTTTGGGAGAAAAACAGAGAACAGGGGAAACCGTGAGAAACAATTTATCCAAATACCTTCAAAACGTGATCCTTTTCTTATTGGTTGCTCATCAAAGTTGATGAGGGTGATGGGGCGAAGCTAGTGGTTGCCACGATGGAGGACGACGGTGAGGTAAGGACTAGCCTCCGTGAACGTTTCTTTTGAGTTTGAAAATGGTGAATTGTGTTTTGATCGTTAATAATCAACTTGATTTCTTGGATGAGGTTATGAAAGTCGAGAGGAGTTCAAAAGGGACCAAAACCGTGGCCTATGGCGGTCTGCGACGGCCGAACAAAGAGGAGGAAAAATTGGATTTTGATCCTTGGTTTGGAAGGTAACTTACGAACCCTAACTTCAAGTTTTGATCATGCTAATCGATTAGAAATGAAAGGACGATACTATAGGGGTTAAATGGACTAAAAACGGTTGAGAAATGGACAAAAACCGGTCTCGTCGGTTCTGCCTGGATCAGATTTGCAGAACTGGTCTGAACCCGGTTCGGCGAGAGGACAGGGACAACTATGCACGACGCGGGGGCTTTCACGCGCAGCCCCTTTGGGCGGCGCGTGGCACAGCTTTTGGGGAAGTTGTCAATATTTTTTTTAATCTATTTGATGTAACGAATATTTTGCGACTGGTTTCGAGTCGATCAGACATCGTTTTGATATGATTCGGGATGTCTGAAGGTTTAAGGGCTATTTTAAAAATAGTTAAAAATTTGAGAAAATTACGGGGATTTAATGGAAGCATATTGAAGTAGTTAGTAATCTTAGAATGTGATTTGGACAGGTTTGGGAAGTCCAGTAATGATGGATTAGCTGGTAAAGGCGTATTGCACGCTTATGGAGGCGTAGTAAGGACGGTCTGTGAGTGGACTTTGTTTTCAAAATTATGATGCATGCATAAATGTTTTATATGTTTTCTATATGTGATTTATATGTTTATCATTATGATATCTATGATTTATGATTTGCACGTATTTCGAGATATTTTACGTATTTATACGCATTATGAGATTATGATTTTGTGCTATGATTTGATAATGGTTTCGATGATATGATTTAAGGATTTGAAATATGATTTGATTTCAAAGATTTATAAATGGATTTGAAAAGTGAATTCGGGCTTGAGGCTCAATTTATAAACGGGATTTCGGTAAATGGATTTGAAAGTGATAAAGTGGATTTCTGGATTTTGATAAATGGTTTTTGAATTGGATTTGCTGGATTTGGTTTTGGGTTTAAAGACTCGGTGATTGATGTGATGGGGGAGGGCCCTATATGTGATTTGAGTTTAAAGACTCGGTTATTGATTTCGCCCGAGGCCTGTTATTGAGTTTAAAGACTCGGAGTTTAAAGACTTGTTGATTACTCGGGAAGGCCTGTTAGTTTAAGGACTCGAATTGATATTGAGTTTAAAGACTCGTTGAGGTCCAGCAGATTCGATTGAATGAAATGTGTTTTGATGTGTGTTTTGAATTGCTAATGATAATTTTCATATGGTTTTAAGATGTTTTGGGCTGAGTTCCCGTACTTTGGGTTTATTTTATGGTTTTGGGCAAAAGGAATTGCTTTTTGGTTTTGATAAACGATTTTCATATCTTGCAAATGAAATGGTCTTCGCATGCATGCATTGGTTTTACATGGAGGGCATAAATATCTTTTCTAATAAAAAGTTTTCTGAACTTATTATTTATTTTTGTCCACTCACACTCTTTTCGGTTTTTCGATGCCCTTCAGGTTGATGCGGTGCTGGTTGTTGTTCGTGAGACTAAGACATCACACACATGATCCACAGTGGTTCCTGCGCATTCTGGGAAGCCGGAAGTTAATTTTGGACCGTGATCTGGGATCCCTTGTCTGGCTTGCGTGTTACATAGGGGTTAAATTGGTGTTTAGCCTTCGTGTCGCACGTGAGTTAAACGGGGGCATGGCACATCCCTTAATATAGGGGGATTGGGTGTCAGGGACCACCCCTAATCCCCCAGGATTAGGGACTAAACCCTGCTCCCGTCTGACTTACGCATGACACGAAGGCCAAACTGACGTCCAACCTTCATGTGACACGTAAGTTGGATAAGGGATTCTCGATCCGACCGTCCAAAAAGTTTCGAACTTTTCAGAGTGCGCAGAGTCTACTGTGGAACGTCCGTGTGATGTCTCCGTCTCTCTCTCGACCAACAACCCACGCCGCAACAACCTGGAGGGTATCGAAAACACGAAAGGACTGTGAGTGGACGAAAATAAAGTTTAAGTTCAAAAACAGTTATCAGAAAACACATACATTTATACCCTCCGTTTTAAGAACCAATGCATGCATATCAATTTCATGTCATAAAACCATGTACGAAAAACCAAATACATTTTCCTTTTTCTCAAATCCCGGGCCTCAGCCCAAAACCACCGAAAACCATTTCATCAATTCTCAGTGAAATCCAAAACACAGTTGAAACCACATGCTCATCCATCGAACCTACTGGATCTATCCGAGTCTTTAAACTCCCGAGTCTTTAAACTCAATAACCAGGCCTCAATAATCCGAGTCTTTAAACTCAACAGGCCTCCGGGGGAAATATCAATATATCCGAGTCTTTAAACTCCCGAGTCTTTAAACTCAATCCGGGTCTTTAAACCCAATCTGGGCCCATCCCCTGTCAATCACAATATCCGGGTCTTTAAACCCAATAACCAGATCCAGCAAATCCAATCAAAACCATTTCTAAATGTATATCCAAACCCGAATCTGAAACCACTGGCCTGAAGCCCTTCCGGCATCCAGAACCGTCATTCTGAATCCAAATCCAGAACTCATCTCCATTTCCTTTCCAGATCCGAGTCCGCAACCATCATTCTGTAAGCCGGCATCCGGAATAACCATTCCAAACCCAAACCCGGAATCCCCGTTCAAGTCCCTAATCGAATCCCGAATCGTCATCCGGAATTTCGATTCCAAAACCCGAAATCACATTTCCGAAAACCACTTTTGAACTGTGCTTCAAGCCCGAAAACCCTTTTAAGAAATCCTTTTACTTTCTTTGAAATCCAATCGTATTTCAAATCCTAAAATCCAATCATTAAAACCAGGTTTAAATCACAAGATCCATCAAATCTCGTAAAACGTGAATTTCTGTAATTTCCTCAAAAACGTGCAACAACAATCATCACAATCATAAATCAAGTCATAGAATCACATATTAAAACATATATGCATGCATCAAGAGTTAGAAAGCAAAGTCCACTCACAGACCATTCCGACGTCGCCTCGATACGCTCGCACTTACGCCGTTCCCAGCCATTCCGCTATCCTCGGCTTTCCCGAACCTGTCCAAACCCCAATATAAGGTCACTAACTACTTCACGATACTCATACTAAAGCCCCATAATTTTCCCGTATTTTTAACTATTTTTACCCGAGCCCTAAAATCTTCGGATAGCCAGAAACATATCGAGTCGATGTTCGATTAACTCGAAATCAACGCCAAAATGTTCGTTACATTGATTACATCATTTCACATGTTGACCACTTCCCGGAATGTGACCCACGCGCCCTCACGCGCCGCCTATAGGGGCTGCGCGAGGGAGCCACACGCCCAGCACAGTGTCGTCGTCTTCCCTAGGAAAACCCGGTCCGACCGGTTCGGTTCAGACAGGTCCAGTTGAACCGACGCAGGCGGTTCGACTTCTAAAACCGTCCAATTCTGGCCCATTTTCAATCCTATTCCATCTATTGTGTTCGTTCCAACTAGCCTAATCACTTAAACTAATCAAAACACGGTGTATGGGTTTGTTAGTTACCTGTTTATTTCTTCTGCAACCACCCATTTTCTTCATCGTGGTTCCACGAATCCAGCCATCACTTGTCTCAGTTATTGATCTTAAACCCTTCCTGGAGTTCCTAGGAATAACGTCCGATCAATGAACACCCTTAATAAGCTACAACAAATGATTTACCATAGTTGAATTTCAAACTAAACTCATACGATTTTATCCTTACCGTCACCGTTAGACCTCAAGACTGCGCCATTCGATTCTCTGAACCACCAGAAACCTTTTCCCATATACTACCTCGAACAAGACCCCCTTAGAACTCGATTGTTACTTCACCTTGTCAAGTAACATTCCACAGTTTCACCACCATTCCTGTTTCTCTACACGGCGTCGTGAGCCTCCGCTGTCGCCACCGTGTTCAGCTCAGCCTCCCCCCTCACTTTGATTCACACACCTTCCTTAATTAATGAAAATCGAAAGACTTGAAGGGGAAGGGCTCATGGTCTCCCCTGTTTTCTCCCATTTCCTCATAACCGGCAAAACCATTTAAATTAAGAGAGAAACTTGTAAGATAATTCCACAGCCATCCAGACCCTGCCAGGTGTCCAAATCCTGGTGGGCACACACCTTAGATGCAACCAAGTGTCCCCTAAGTACTGGGCACTAATCCCAATGCAGAAAAAGACCAAGATACCCCTGCTTTTGTAAATTACCGTTTTACCCTTCAATTTCCTTGACCCTTATCTCGCTCGTCCGACGTCCGATTAAAGCATGCCACCTGTCGTTGAACTTAGGACGACGAGATCTATCTAATGGTCCTCGGTCTACGTATAAAAACCATGTCGTTTTAAAAGTCAACTTTTCCCCATATTTTAACCAAATTACGAAAGTGCCCTCAACCTTCCGAACATCACAACTTCCTCCTCGGATGTCGGAATAGGGCGTGCTACCTGTCTACGGACTCGTGACGTCCCGAAATACGTCACAGTCATATGTCAATGCCCACTTGACCGCCCGAACTCAAAGTCAACAATTTGCCCAACCTAGGGGCAAAATCAACATTTCATACTAACGGGCCTAAAATAACCAACTAAACACCAATTAAGCTCACTAATCTGTTACTAATCACTTACTAATCTCGGCTCTCGGGACAGGTCGTTATATTGGGGATGGGTCTTGTCAACTTGGTATCAGAGCATGGTTTGTGCACTCTGAGCATGGCTTCCAAAGTATGTGGTTCTTTGTATGGTGTGTTGTGATGTTGCTGTGGATGTGATGTCTCGACACGGAACAGCCCGTCATCAACCTGGGCGCTAGGGAGATAGTATGTTAGTTAGTGGCTTAGTTAGTGGCGAGATCACTAGCGACTAGGTGCTAGTCACCCGATACGCGATGTGGGTGTGATGTATGTAGGCTTAGGGCCAAAGAGGGCTGGAGAGGATAACGTGTTTGGATCTAGATATGATCGATATTTGGTTGGACCATAGGGTCGGATGTGTTCCAGAGTGGTTAACTGGAGGGTAACCATGTGGGTTAGATATGATTGATATGATAGATGGTTGGCCGACTAGCCTATTGGACTGGATGACGTTAGTGTGGAATGGTGACCAATGCTTGGTCAGATTGCTGGAATTGGATTTGTAAGGCTAAGAGTAGCCAGATTCCTCAAATTGCAGGGGTAAAGGAACCCGATACATTATGAGTTGAGGAATTTCCCCTAGCGATGATTGCTGGTTTGACGATTGTGAAAACACTAAGTTAGTGGATGTTCTTAGTCGGGTTTGATGACCCTAGTGATGATGGTGGTTTGAGGAATCCTGAGTCGAGTGATTAGTCTGGGAACGTGAGTTAGAGTTTGTGGTTAGTAAGTTGTTGTGGCTTGGGCCAACTATTCAGGCCAGATTGAAGATGATGTTGCTGGGTGCAGCTGAGGTTGTGGATGGCCTGGTGAATAACCTAATCGAGTCAGTGTGATTATGACGACTGGTTGAGCATTAGTTGCTAAGAGTTTTGGAATACGAGGGAGGTATGTTTCCCCAAACTGAGTGAAAATTAGAGTTTTGGCTTAGTTTGGCTCGGTATGAGTGGAGATTCGGACTTGGTGTGCCATGAGCACGAGATGGAGATGATGTGCCACGAGCTGAGATGTTTGTGATGGTAGGATGGGCACATCGTGCATTGAGGTTGCGACCAGTCGTGGGGTCCAACCATACCACTAACCGCGCCAGGATATTCAATGACCACTGGCCGGTCATGTTTCGGTACGATTGGTCAAGATGGTGTTGGTTTGATCAGAGTAGCGCAACGGAAGCGTGGTGGACCTATGTTTCGTTTTAGATTGGGCTAGGTTTGGTATGGTCGGGATTGACCATGACTGAGATTGGTTTTTGTGGACACCTCGGGATGTGTCAAAACTAGTATGTTGAAGAGTTTCAGATGTGTCGGAGCGTGTTGGATGTGTCAGATGTGTCAGCATATACCGAGGCTAGTGATTGGTGATGCCGAGGTTGGTACTTGGTGATTCCTCGAGACTAGTGATTGACGACTCCGAGGGTTGCAACGACGGAGTTCGAGGTTAGTGATTGATGGTTGACGATCCCGAGAGTTGGTGACTTATACATTAGCGTTGCTCGAGAGTTGAACCTCGGAAAGGTTGATACGCAAGAATCAGGATACGTGATGACTGACATCCTTTTGGATGTTCATAAAAGGTGATAACCGACATGTGAGTTGGATTGTTTATCTATACGAGAAGGTTGTTCGGGTGAGTTTTGGATTTCCTAAGTCCAGTAGAAGAGTTGACATTTGGTTGGTTAGTCCAGTGGTGGTATACTTATTAAGGAGTAAGTCCCATGGTTGGAAAAGATGGATACACTATTAACATGGTTGGAATCTCATAATCATGAGATTTTGTGATTGAAATGATGATAAGTTGTGTTTGATTATGAGTGGGTGCTGGAGATTGAGTATTGGGTGATGGATACTCAGGAGTCGGTAATGGAGAATCATTGTGAAGGAACTTCAGGAATTGTGAATCCCCCCTGATTGTGGACAAATGTGGATGCGTGAAGGAGCAGAGAGTACTTGGTGGCGTGGCATCACTAACGTTTGGTATGTGTGGCGAGTATAATGGAATTGTGTTTAATTTGGATTAATGAAGGATGAATCTTGAGTTCCGTTGTAGGATGACGGAAGGAGGATGACCAGGAAGGATAATAAGGAGTGACTATAACTGATCGATATGAGGTGATTGAAGCGAATCCATAGTCTATATGTGATTTATATGATTATGATTGTGATATCTATGATTTATGATTTGCACGTATTTCGAGATATTTTACGTATTTATATGTATTACGAGATTATGCTTTTGTTCTATGATTTGATAACGGTTTCGATGATAAAATTTCAGGATTTGAAATATGATTTGATTTCAAAGATTTATAAATGGATTTAAAAAGTGAATTCGGGCTTGAGGTCCAGTTTATAAACGTGATTTCGGTAAATGGATTTGAAAGTAATAAAGTGGATTTCTGGATTTTGATAGATGATTTTAAAATAGTTTTTGAATTGGATTTGCTGGATCTAGTTTTGGGTTTAAAGACCTGGTGATTGATGTGATGGGGGAGGGTCCTATATGTGATTTGAGTTTAAAGACTCGTGAGTTTAAAGACTCGGTTATTGATTTCCCCCGAGGACTGTTATTGAGTTTAAAGACTCGGAGTTTAAAGACTCGTTGATTACTCGGGAAAGCCTGTTGAGTTTAAAGACTCGGATTGATATTGAGTTTAAAGACTCGTTGAGGTTGGATGAAATGTGTTTTGATGTGTGTTTTGAATTGCTAATGATGGTTTTCAGATGTTTTGGGCTGAGTTCCCGTACTTTGGTTTTGCTTTATGATTTTGGGCTAAGGCCCGAGATTTGAGAAAAGGAAATGCTTTCTGGTTTTCATAAACGGTTTTCATATCTTGCAAATGAAATGGTCTTCACATGCATGCATTGGTTTTACATGGAGGGCATAAATATCTTTTCTTATAAAATGTTTTTTGAACTTATTATTTATTTTTGTCCATTCACAGTCTTTTCAGTTTTTCGATGCCCTTCAGGTTGATGCGGTGCGGGCTGTTGTTCGTGAGACTAAGACATCACACACATGATCCACGGTGGTTCCTGCGCACTCTAGGAAGTCGGAAGTTAATTTTGGACAGTGGCGTGGGATCCCTTGTTTGGCTTGCGTGTTACATAGAGGTTAAATGGGTGTTTAGCCTTCGTGTCGCACGTGAGTTAGAAGGGAGCATGGCACATCCCTTAATATAGAGGGATTGGGGATGGTTCGTGTCATCATGGCCATTCGATAGGTATACTCGGCAGACACGATCGGCACACCTGGTCCAATCCGCTGACACTGTTAGTAACAACTACCTGAAATGACAAGAGATCCATTGCCATCTAGCACACATTCTGAATCTGCGGGTTACGTGGTAGCAACTTCTAGGGTAGCTTGAACCTTACTTAAGTAGTGCTCAACCACCACGTTCATTGCTCCTTTAAATACCCCCTCAAAACCTCTCATAAAGTTTCTCTCTCATATCCACTTCTTTCTCTAAACACACACAAACTTGACTCTTCTACTTTTATGTTGTGATCTGCCTACTGGATCTCCATCTCACTTATTGACTTAAGTATCAGAGTCTTTTAGGCCGGCAACCCATTAGTGTCTAATGCTTTCTCTCTTTGCCTTGAAGATTACTCTGTAGGCTTAAGTAGAAAGCGAACCATTACCACCTACTAGTCTCTTCGCATTAGGTTAAGCTTCGAATCAAACATATATCAATATCAATATTAATATCATTCAAGTTTAACAAAAATACTGGAAATATAGTCCAAAATTTGGAAATTTTGAATAAAATTTTGGGCTAAATATCGGTATATTGTGAAAATAATTGGAAATTTTTCTTCCCTTCCCTCCCTATATTTAAGCCAAACTCCAAAAATACGGATATAGACATACATCCAAATATAGTTCGGTATGGTTTAAATTTCCTTAAAATAGAATTGAAACTATTTTAATCAACATTGTTAGTAATGTCAGTTTGAACAATTTAGACATATACATAATAGTTTGAACTAGAAATTCTAGCATTTACATCAATGTTTCAAAAATTCCAACATTCAAAATTTTAAACGTCCATAAACAATTCTAGCAATGAAGCTTACCTAGCTTATGTCCCAACTCATCTATGAGAAATGATGTCTTTCTATATTAAAAGTTGGTTATGCAAGTCCTCTTTCCCAGCCATGTGGGATTCATCACCCCCTTTTACTATATTGTAATCTTACAAGTAAGGAATATGTCATTGTAATGGCCTATTCTCCACCAAAGTCGTCATTTATGTTGGGGTTATTTTGGGCGTAGTCTCGAATGAGCTTGGTCCATTATATGATGATGTAAGAAATGTTCATAACCTCAGTTTCTGAGTAAGAAAAACTAGGCTCAAGGTATTCCGAAAGAGATGTGTGTGCCATTCTCGAATAAGAATGGCAAATGCACGCACAAACTAAATTGGCTTAGCACGAGAGGGTTGTGTTGTGGGAGCAAAGAATTTATGATTATATATGTATATATATATATATATATATATGTGTGTGTGTTTGTTTAGATGTGGATATATAGGTTGTTATGGAGAAAAAATTGTAGGGGGGTTTATTATTGTGATTGGAGAAGTGATAGGTTGCAAGTTACTCTAGGGAGAATAATGGAGGAAGTTGGCTCTTGTATGTCACTATTGAGGAAGGATGCGTAAAGATGTTTTTTGATAAGGTTTATTACTTAAAATGCATCCAAAACACTCCATCCATTCTCAAAATGCAACATGAATTGTAACTTGCCTCAGTTTTCACTTTGAATAGTATCGCTGCTAAAAATGTTGCACTATTTCACTCAAGTCATTACTAATGACGTTAAAAAAGTTTTCAAATCCTTTAATTCCCTATATAAATCCCTTAAATCCACAAAGAATGTTGAACTTGTAATGAATCCTGGGTTCCATTAAGGCTGCAGAGGGACAAGCGAGGCATCACCTTTTTCCTCGTTGTCAGTATAGAATTTTAGTTGAATTTGTAAATGTAAATCTAACCCAGCTTGCTTTGATTAATTTATGGGTTAATTGTCGAGTCATTGTGTGGTTTGGTGGGAATTATTTTGACACAGACTGTTTAGATTATTGGTTTAACTTGCATCCTTTATCTAATATGTAGAAGATGGTTTTACTCCAGCTATAGAAGAGATTCTTTCAGATGAAAAAAAAAGAGAGGAGATTTCGCCGAATTTTTGTAGGATTCTCATTGAGACTTTGGATGGTATAGTGATGGTATTCCTGGAATTATTTTGAGATGTTGGGGGTTGTCAGACGGGAGCAGTGCTTTTTACATATTTCAAGAAGGAAATTTGGGAGGGGGTCCGTTAACTTGGCATCAGAGCTCTCGGTTACATTTCTGCATATCGCACATATGGTGTCCTCGCTTGTCATTTTGTTATGCCATATTAACTTCATCCTTATCCACAACCTAATTTTGAGATGAGAATGGAGAAGTGTGCAAGAGGCATGAGATCCAAGATTGATTTTTGGTTTATATAGAACTTCTAATGGTTGATGTGAGCAGTGATCATAGTTTCTCAACAATGGAAAATTCGAACCTTGAGGAGGCTACTTGTGGGGCACCATCTTGTACTGCATTTTTGGTTTATAATTTTAGTTCAATTTTTAAATGTAAATCTAACCCGGCTTGCTCTGATTAACTTATGGGTTAGTTATTGAGTCATTGTGTGGTTTGGAGGGAACTCGATTGACACAAATTGTTTCGATTATTTGTTTAATTTGCATCCTTCATCAAATAGGCAGAAGATAATTTTACTCTGGTTTTAGGGGAGATTCTGTGACAGAACCCTTATTGAAATCAATTTGATGATCGTGGCAGGCCCTGCTCCCTTTTAACCACTAAAATGAAGTTCCAAAAATTATATTAGGACCTTAATCATAATAAGAGAATTCTGTCAAACAAGGGATGCATAACCAAACAAGTCTCGTCCTCCTAGAGTCACCGCCCAAGCCAACCCGACGAAAGGTATAACCTTATTTGATAAATGGACCTCGGTCATTCAACCAAAACATGAACCATATTGTTTGTTATCTTGAATGATAACCTAATACTTTGGCTCTCTGAACTTTTCCCGAGTCCTATCCTAATGTCCCGACTCATCTGGAGTCCTCATCTGATATCCCGACTAAGCCCCCTTGGTAGTAATAATCAATTATCTAGTCAACCTAACACTCAGTTATCCTATCTTCACGTCACGTACCATGAGTCGCTAGAACCTTTCGGCTATCATATTAACCGTTTCTTGAATATGATAATCTAGTCAAGCTTCTGTTTCCCCTGATCTTATCTAGAAGTCTATATGTCTCAATGATTTGATCCAAATTAATGTGTGATAGGTCCTCAAATAAGCATTATTTTATATTATTTTATACCCTTTTTACTTAGCTTTTAATATTAAAATAATAAATAAATAGATAAAATAATTTATTTTGTGTTATTTTTGTTTAAATAAATAAAGTTTGTAATTTGGAGTATTTTGGCGAAAGAATCGTCTCGATCGGAATTTTAACGAAAATATTATGGACGAATTTCGGTGAAATATTACTAAATTAATTAAATTTCATTTTGTTTGTGTAGCCCAGCCCAACAGAAAAAGAAAAAAATAAAAAAACAAAATCCAGCCCACAATGCGCCAGCCCGTGCGGCCCAATTACATCAGCCCAGAGCTGCAGCCCAGGCGCAGCCCGCCTCCCCAGCCCCACAATTTCCTTCGGTGCGCGCTTGCCGAAGCGCAGTTCTTCTCTTCAGCGCGCGCCTACCGACGACAGGATCTGCTCCCCAGCTCACGCCTGCCGACCAGCCTCTCACTTTCCAGCGCATGCCTGCCGGCCCACCATCCCCCTTCCAGCACGCGCCCACCGAATATTTGGCCCTTTTTCAGCTGTTTCTGACAGCCCATTTCCAGCAACATTTTTTTTGTTTTTTTTTACATCTTTTCCCCACAAACACCACCCAATCTCATCATTTCACTTTTTAATATTTTTATTATAACTTTTATTTGTTTTTATTTATTTTTTTTTAGTGTAATTAGCTTTTCCCCCCTATAAATAGGGAGGTCATTTCATGTATTTGGGGAGTCCCCAATTAGCTTCATTCCTTCCATTTTGCTTAGTTTTTAGTTTTCTTCTTTTAGTTCTTTTGTTTCTCTCTTTTGAGAGATATTTTTGGGACCATTTTAACTTCTTGTAGATTTTCTTATTAATTAGCTTTCTTTTAATTCTTGTTCTTAATTTATGTTATTTCTATTTTTCTTAATTTCATTTCCTCTTTACTTTGTTCTTGTGATATTTCTTTGAGATCTCTTAAACACATTTTTGTGCTTTCCTTAAGAAATACCTAGGCCAAGTAATTCTAAGGCAATTCAAGAGTTTTAAGACCGAATTCCTCGTATTTCTTCTTCCATCTTCACAAGTTTCCTGCCGCTGTTCGGTGATTCTTGTGAAAATTCATACTTCTCTACTTAAATTCTTGTTATTGTTATTGGTTTTACTTATAATTCAATATATGTGTTGGTATTTTCTTTCTAACATTTGTAAGTAAGAATGCAATCTCCATGTGTTTTACTTTTTGAGTTTCTTTTACTTCATATGTTTTAGTACTTAAACTTCAATTCGAAACTAAATGTTGATCCGCTGTTCGGGGCATTTAGGATAGAGTTGAAGAGATTTAATGTTTGATCGCTGTTCGGCGCATTAAATCACTTACTTAAGGTGAATCATATTGTAAGTAATAATCCGCTGTTCGGTGCATTTATAATATGAAAAATGTATGCATGTATTTGAGATGATTAAGGTATGATTTCGTGATTGGTTCAATATGAGCATGATGTTAGAGTGTTGGTAAAAATATGTGTTTGAAGAAAATTCACTAGTACAAAGGTTAAAGTAGAAGTAAAATTAAGTATTTAATTATTTTTACTTGTTTTATTTATTTTATATTTACAACTTTTTTCAAAACCCCCCTTTTTCAATTCTTTATTCTTTATTCTTTTATTCTTTATTCTTTTATTCTTTTATTCTTTTATTCTTTTATTCTTCTTTTCTACTTTTAGTTTATTATTCTTTGATTCTTTCATCTCTTTATTCTTTTATTCTTTAATACTCTTAGTTTATTATTCTTTGATTAGTTAATTCTTTAATTCATTTATTCTTTAATTCTCAATTCTTTTATTCTTTAATTCATTAATTCATTAATTTGTTAATTATTTAATTATTTAATTATTTAATTCATTAATTTATTCATTATTCATTTATTCATTACTCTTTCCCACTAACACATTATTAATGTTCCCTAATTTCCCCGGTTAAGAACGATCCCTATTTACCAATACTACATCTACACAAAAAGGGTTTAAATTGCACAATACTCAAATTACGTGTTTAATTTAATGCGTAGTTTGGGCGTAGTCAATTTTTGGCGCCGTTGCCGGGGAAATTGAAAATCATTTTAATTTGTTAGTGTATGTATATAAATTGTGCATATTATACTTGTTTATAAATTTTACTTTTGTTAATATTATATTTGTTTATAACCCTTACTTACTTGTTTATATTTTATTTATCCATCTTATTTTTGTTCTTATTATTTTTGTTTATAATGTTCATACTTTACTTATTCATAGTTTCTAATTTATACTTGTTCATAAATGTTTATAATTTTTTTTTATATATTTGTTCATATTCAAATTGTTTATGTAAATTTAAAATTCTATCATACTTGTTCATAATTTAATTTAATTTGTACTTGTTATAAATGCATATTGTACATATTCATTTTTCCTTACTTTTAATTTATTTTATTTTTCTTTACACTTTCTAACTTTTTCTTTAATCCATTAACTTTAATTTTATTCCATAAACTTTTTCTTTATTCCTTTAACTTTAAATTTATTTCATTAACTTTTTATTCCACTAACTTTTTATTCCACTAACTTTTTATTCCATTAACTTTTATTCCATTAATTTTATTCATTAACTTTTTATTTCACTAACTTTTTATTCCATTAACTTTTATTCCATTAATTTTATTCATTAACTTTTTATTCCACTAACTTTTTATTCCACTAACTTTTTATTCCATTAACTTTTATTCCATTAATTTTATTCATTAACTTTTTATTCCACTAACTTTTTATTCCATTAACTTTTATTCCATTAATTTATTTCATTAACTTTTTATTCCACTAACTTTTTATTCCACTAACTTTTTATTCCATTAACTTTTATTCCATTAATTTTATTCATTAACTTTTTATTCCACTAACTTTTTATTCCACTAACTTTTTATTCCATTAACTTTTATTCCATTAATTTTATTCATTAACTTTTTATTCCACTAACTTTTTATTCCATTAACTTTTATTCCATTAATTTATTTCATTAACTTTTTATTCCACTAACTTTTTATTCCATTAACTTTATTTCATTAACTTTTTATTCCATTAACTTTTTGATTACACTTATTTTATTCTTATATAATTATTTATTTGGTTATGTCTTGATAAAATTTAAATTTAAATTTAAAAAAAAAATTCGAAATAAATAAAAAAATTTGAAAATAATAAAAAAAAAAAATCTTATCTTAGCTTTATGTTAGTGTTAATTCATACTTGTAAATAAATGTTGTATATATGTTACTTGTTACCTTTTATACTTGTTCATAACTTTTATATTTCATAGTATACATGCATACTTGTTCATAATAGATTTTCATTTATATTTGTTTATAATTCTCTTACTTGTTATATTATTCTTGTTCATACTTGTACATAATGTTCATTCTTTTTAATTGTTCATAAATGCTTATGGTAAATATTCACTTTTCCTTATTTTTATTTTTATTTTTAATTAAAAAAAACATAAAATTCGTAAAAAAAAAATTAAAAAATTAAAAAATTTCTTTTTCTTCATTTATTTAATTTTTAAATTCAGAAGAAAAAAAATTAATTAATAAAAAAATAAAAAATTTCTTTTTCTTCATTTATTCGTAAAAATATTCATTTATCTTCACTTTGTGTTAGTATAAATCTAAATTGTTAAATAAATCTTATACTTATGTTAGTTTGTTAATGAGAAATTGTTTTGTAAATATCATTACTTGTGAATAAAACCATACTTGTAAATAAATTGTTCATACTTGTATAAATTGTTCATACGTAAATTGTCATGTTATATTTGTAAATTGTGCATAAAAAACATACTTGTAAATAGTTATTGCTTTCATGCATTAGTCTCAGCTATATGTAGATCACTTGTGCTTCGAAGTTTAGATTTTGATCTTTATCGGCGATGACTCTTTTGTTAACTCTCACCCACGGTAATTGTTAACACTTGAGTCATCTTAATTCCACTGGAGTAAGAAATTTTCGAGGGTGATGTCTAGGACAAGAGACGGTACTCATAACGGGTTTTGGGTCTAAGAAAATAGTCCTGCCTCTTATGTGTATTCTTTCTAACCTGGTCACTTTTGAAGTTGCCCAAACAGTTGAATTAATCCAAGATATTTACTTGGGCCGCACGGACGTATAAGTCTCCATCTAAACTTTGAAGCTATGTGAACCATATATATCTTTGACTTCCCCCGACATGTAAATATTTTTTTTTATATCTTAATTTACATTATTTGTCATGACAAAGTTAACTTGGATCTTTAGTTTAACTAACTTGCATCTTTCATTCTAACTTGCATTTCATCTTTCATTTAACTTGCATATTTAGTTTAACTTGCATTGCACTCTTCCTCTAACTTACATCTCTTAACTCAAATTGCATCATTAACTTCAATTTGCATATTTAATTTGCATTCTTGACTAACGTACATCTCTGACTAACTAACTTGCATCTCTGTCTAGGCTGGATGGACGTTAAACTTCAAGCGCTTGTTGGGAGGCAACCCAATGTGTTCCCGGGATGTGAAGGAGTCATCAATACAGATTTGCTATCCTCTACCCTTTACTCTCTTTTATTTTGTTTATTTAATGTTTTCCTATTATTTTCGTAAATCATCTTCCTTACTTTAATTCTATGTTTAATTACTTCGTATTTTCCTACATTGAGGACAATGTAGAATTTAAGTGTGGGGGAATGGTTTACAATTTTAATTGTTCAAAAAAAAAACAAAAAAAATTGAAAAAAATTATAAAAAAAGGTGAAAAAAATGAAAAAAAAATTGTTTTCTTGAATTTTTTTGTTTTAACTTAGTGTTTTTATGAGTCTTAAGTTGCCATTTAACTTGTCAATGATATAAATGAACAAAAATGAATATGTTATGGCTATAAAGATAATCACTACAACTTGAATTTGTTTGTTAATATTTTGTGATTAAGTGTTATAACTTGAAGATAATGCATGTAAATTGGCATATAAACGAGCATAATAAGATAAGTATGAATCATATGAACCTTATGTGAGCTTTAGAACTTTATATACATCTTTGATGAGTGATTCATAAGTTCTTTGTTTAAATTGATATACATATGCCTCATAACTACTTGCAATAGATTTTAATGAACTCTAGAGTACTAGAACTTATTTTATGTGATTTTCAAAGCTTTTAAGTCAATAAACTCTCTGATTTTGGAAATGATTAAGGCATTAGGGTTAACACCACAAATTCAAACATCCATGTTCCCTATTTTGTGCGCACAAGTTGCGACCCCCTTAGTTTTAACCCTTTTGAGCCCACATTAAGCCTTTTTTTCATCACCATGATTATCTAAACACTTGAGCTTAGTATAGACATCATTTACCCTTGTTCCAAGGACTCGGTTGAAGATATAAAGATTGTGTAAGGAGAAAATAATGATGTTGGAAGACTTTTATGTGAATTATTTGGATTTACCGACTCAAGCTTTATTGTATTGTTGACACATGTTATTACCTTGATATAAAAAAAATCAAAAAAAAAAATCAAAAAATCAAAAAGAAAAAAATCAAAAAAAAAAAAAAAAAGGGTTGAGTCTCGATCAAGGTAATAAGGTTTGGTTATGTAATGTTTGAGTTAAGTCCCTTACATTTGTAAATCCGACACAAAGAATGACTATGAGGCCCAACATGATGAAATTAGGCCTATGTTTGAAAGGATGGATTACTGACATCATTGCACTAAGGTTGGGAAGCTATGATACGTTTTGGGAGTCTTTTGAGTCTTGGAACGAATTTGAGCACCACTTGTCCTATATATTCCTTGCCTCTAAACTTAGCCCCATTACAACCTTCGTAAAGACCTTATGATCCTTAAGATGGTAAATTTTGATTAGTGGAGTCAATCACTTGAGTAAGCTTATGGTTTTGGTTCATTTGTGCAAGTATGTTTTGTTTTTATATTGAGGTGTTTGTTTGAGATTTTGCAAAAGTACTTCATTTCGATTATGTGAGTATTTCTCACATACTTTGAGTGCAAACACAAACCCTCACAAATTGAGTGAACTTATGAGTGCATATCCTTGTGAGTTGATTCATACTTGTTTTATTCATGTTGAGATCCATTTCACCATATTTACTCATTATCTTACTTGTTAAAACATTTTGTTACCATATATTAACTCTTGAATTCCATATGCTTAAACGCTTTAAGTGAAAATCTTTTATGCCATGATTGTAATAATGACATATTGAGACAAATGGTTAATGGTTTACTTATTTTGAATTCGTAGTTTAATTTTAGTATTTGCTAGGGACTAGCAAAGTTTAAGTGTGGGGGTATTTGATAGGTCCTCAAATAAGCATTATTTTATATTATTTTATACCCTTTTTACTTAGCTTTTAATATTAAAATAATAAATAAATAGATAAAATAATTTATTTTGTGTTATTTTTGTTTAAATAAATAAAGTTTGTAATTTGGAGTATTTTGGCGAAAGAATCGTCTCGATCGGAATTTTAACGAAAATATTATGGACGAATTTCGGTGAAATATTACTAAATTAATTAAATTTCATTTTGTTTGTGTAGCCCAGCCCAACAGAAAAAGAAAAAAATAAAAAAACAAAATCCAGCCCACAATGCGCCAGCCCGTGCGGCCCAATTACATCAGCCCAGAGCTGCAGCCCAGGCGCAGCCCGCCTCCCCAGCCCCACAATTTCCTTCGGTGCGCGCTTGCCGAAGCGCAGTTCTTCTCTTCAGCGCGCGCCTACCGACGACAGGATCTGCTCCCCAGCTCACGCCTGCCGACCAGCCTCTCACTTTCCAGCGCATGCCTGCCGGCCCACCATCCCCCTTCCAGCACGCGCCCACCGAATATTTGGCCCTTTTTCAGCTGTTTCTGACAGCCCATTTCCAGCAACATTTCTTTTGTTTTTTTTACATCTTTTCCCCACAAACACCACCCAATCTCATCATTTCACTTTTTAATATTTTTATTATAACTTTTATTTGTTTTTATTTATTTTTTTTAGTGTAATTAGCTTTTCCCCCCTATAAATAGGGAGGTCATTTCATGTATTTGGGGAGTCCCCAATTAGCTTCATTCCTTCCATTTTGCTTAGTTTTTAGTTTTCTTCTTTTAGTTCTTTTGTTTCTCTCTTTTGAGAGATATTTTTGGGACCATTTTAACTTCTTGTAGATTTTCTTATTAATTAGCTTTCTTTTAATTCTTGTTCTTAATTTATGTTATTTCTATTTTTCTTAATTTCATTTCCTCTTTACTTTGTTCTTGTGATATTTCTTTGAGATCTCTTAAACACATTTTTGTGCTTTCCTTAAGAAATACCTAGGCCAAGTAATTCTAAGGCAATTCAAGAGTTTTAAGACCGAATTCCTCGTATTTCTTCTTCCATCTTCACAAGTTTCCTGCCGCTGTTCGGTGATTCTTGTGAAAATTCATACTTCTCTACTTAAATTCTTGTTATTGTTATTGGTTTTACTTATAATTCAATATATGTGTTGGTATTTTCTTTCTAACATTTGTAAGTAAGAATGCAATCTCCATGTGTTTTACTTTTTGAGTTTCTTTTACTTCATATGTTTTAGTACTTAAACTTCAATTCGAAACTAAATGTTGATCCGCTGTTCGGGGCATTTAGGATAGAGTTGAAGAGATTTAATGTTTGATCGCTGTTCGGCGCATTAAATCACTTACTTAAGGTGAATCATATTGTAAGTAATAATCCGCTGTTCGGTGCATTTATAATATGAAAAATGTATGCATGTATTTGAGATGATTAAGGTATGATTTCGTGATTGGTTCAATATGAGCATGATGTTAGAGTGTTGGTAAAAATATGTGTTTGAAGAAAATTCACTAGTACAAAGGTTAAAGTAGAAGTAAAATTAAGTATTTAATTATTTTTACTTGTTTTATTTATTTTATATTTACAACTTTTTTCAAAACCCCCCTTTTTCAATTCTTTATTCTTTATTCTTTTATTCTTTATTCTTTTATTCTTTTATTCTTCTTTTCTACTTTTAGTTTATTATTCTTTGATTCTTTCATCTCTTTATTCTTTTATTCTTTAATACTCTTAGTTTATTATTCTTTGATTAGTTAATTCTTTAATTCATTTATTCTTTAATTCTCAATTCTTTTATTCTTTAATTCATTAATTCATTAATTTGTTAATTATTTAATTATTTAATTATTTAATTCATTAATTTATTCATTATTCATTTATTCATTACTCTTTCCCACTAACACATTATTAATGTTCCCTAATTTCCCCGGTTAAGAACGATCCCTATTTACCAATACTACATCTACACAAAAAGGGTTTAAATTGCACAATACTCAAATTACGTGTTTAATTTAATGCGTAGTTTGGGCGTAGTCAATGTGCACTACTTGGTTGATTTGGTCATTTTGAACATGGAATATTTTGATGGTGATATTAATCTAAAAAATCTAGTTTTTTCTTCTTGTCTCCCTTCCACCGCCATAGTCCCATTTTATATGTGTGTTGTTTGTTTGAGGAAGGAGGTTTTTCGGTGAGGGTAGACCGAATGGAGGAAAAAATAGAGAAAAATGCGGAAGTTGGTGAAGTAGCCGAGAAAAAGATGAGGGTGAGGGAGGGGGAGAGAGTAACAAAGAGAAAAAAGAATAAGGGACGTTATGGGGTGCACAAGGACCCAGAACCCAAAAGGTTCACCCACGGTTGTGGAAGTGCGACCATGGTCGTGGAAGGTGCAGTTTGGGTTTAGGGGTTGTAACACAGAACCAAGAGACTAACAACTCATGTGAACCCCTATAAGCTTACTGAGTTCGAAAACAGGAAGACATAAATGGGAAAACATAGTGTAGATAGGCTGTGAACCAGGGCCAAAGTGCAGGGTTTCGAACCGTGCCTTGCTTGGCCATTTGAAGTCAACAGCGTCATATGTGGGGAGTCTACAGATTTTGTTAGGATCTCAGGGACGTAATAAGGATAAAATTAAGGACTTTGGTACGCAAGAGCCGATTGAGGGAGAGTTTTGAGCTTTAATCAGAACGAAAGGTATGGTCCCTCTGTTGTAAGTCTTTCTTTTGAGTTTTAAGACTATAGATCCATTTGTAAAGAGGTTTAGAAGGTATTGGTCGAAAAAGGAATGAAAACAAGTGAGAACCCTTGATTTTAGGACCGAATCGGGTCGTCGGGTCAGGCGACCCGAATACCAAGAAATTAGGTGAAGGTGCTGATGAACAATAACTGCGCGTGAAGCCCATGCATAGGGAAGAAACATGGTGCGTGAGGGTGCGTGGTAGCCAACCACAAAATTTGGGCAACATGAAATTTCATGTTCTCAATGATATGAGTTCGATGGTATAATTTTTGAGGCGATCGGGTATCGTCTCGTGGCATTTTTAACTATCTAAAGTTTATGTTTCGTGTTAAGAACCGTTTAAAAATCCCAAAAAAAAATTTAGATTAAAATGTGACTTAGTTGGGATAATTAGTGACCCTATAAGTGATTTATGACAAGTGGAAGAGGTTTCGAGGATTACGGAAAGATGTGCAAATTGTTATTGGACTGTGTGGACTGAGTGTGAATGGACCCTTTCTCTAGTATACTTATTATGCATGCATATTTGATTGTTTTAAGTGATTTTATATGAATTTTTGGGATTTTAAGGATATTTAATTATTATATTATTGCACGTTTTACGAGGCCATGCCCAATTAGTGTTTTGGGCTTAAGGTCGAGGTTTTGAATTGTGATTTTGACTAGAAATATAATATGTGTGTTTTAAAGTTTATTTCTTGACGATGGTGAGTTTTGAATGATTTTCTATTATTGCTTGATACACATTTTACGAGGAAGTCGTGTGTGTTATATTTTGGTAATTCTGGATTCTGAAATTGCTATGAATTACGTGGGTATGTTTTCTTAGTATTTGAGATGTGGTATGATGTTGTGGAAACCCTATTCGAGACGTTAGATTGGTTGGACGGTCTCGGACATCGAGGTAAAACTTCGTAGTTCCTGAGACTTATGAGCAGTCTCAGACGTCGTGGTAATACACTGTAGTTCCTAAAACTGGGACCGTGACTCAGACGTCAAGGTAATGCTCCATAGTTCCTGAGTCGGTCCACACTCAGACGTCGAGCTGGGCTCTGTAGTTCTCGAGTGATATTAGCCTACTGGTAGTGCATATTTGATATGGTGATTCATCTTGCAGACATCGATGATGGGTTGGTCCGTATGATTTGTTGGTTCTGTCTGACTGGTACAGTAGGGTTGGTTTCATGTGATCATTGTGGATGTGCATTTGGTATGATCGTGTCTGTGTTGGTATTTGATGTGGGTTTTTATGGTTGCTCAAGTTTATGTTATTACTTGATGTTCTACTATGACACATGCTTCAAGGTTTTATATTTTATTGTCTAATTGTTGGGATTTAAGAACTTCTTTTTATGCATGCATAGTTTTTTTTTCTAAAATAGAGGGTAGTGATTGCGTTTTCAATTATGTTTTCAAAAGTTACTTTTAAAATATGCATTTTAGATCCACTCATACTGTTTTTCTTGGTTTTGAAACCCTCTAGGGTTGTTGCATGAGAACCGAGGCTACTTAGAAGATGGAGGCATGATGACAGGACCCACCCCGATTATCGCCTCGATAATCGGGAAGCATCATGCTCCCGTCTAACAATCGTACACCCAAAATACCAAAGTAACCGAATAAAATTACATCACACCCATTGTCAGACCAGGGAGATTAAACAGTACAACCCATTGGACATAAAGTCTATAGTTTCACAGAGCATAAATTACAAAACAAGATAAAGATCAAACCCTACTCTGTGAACTAAACTACACCGCAACGAAAAACTTTATGCCTCTGCCTCTGCCTCGGCGTTAGCCCCCAAACTTACACCACGACCTGGAGGGTATTTAAAAACAGCAAAGTGTGAGTTGACTAAAACAAATATTTCCATAAAACAATTTAATGAATTCAGGGTTCACCCTCCAGTTTTATAACACGTATACATAACTAAATCTTCGAAAACAGCATAGCTAATGAAAACAGCATAATTAATACTCGTAACATTTTATGAAAACATATGGAAACCGTCACCGTATATAGTCACAAAAATCATGTGAAACCGAAAGTAACAACAACAATCAAGCCGTTGGATTCATCCGAATCTTTAAACTCAATATCAGGCCTACCCGGGATATCAATGAGTCTTTAAACTCAAAACATGGTCAATAGGCCTCGGGGGGATATCACAATAACCGAGTCTTTAAACTCACGAGTCTTTAAACTCAATCCGGGTCTTTAAACCCAATTCGGGCCCGCCCCCGTCATTAATTAACGGGGTCTTTAAACCCAAAACCAGATCCAACAATCACACCGGGTCTTTAAACCCAAAATCATGCTTAAAATCATAATAAACTAGGATCCATTGTGATCCATTTTTCCAAAACCATTCCGAAATCACATTTCATCATAATAGGACCTATGTCCGAATTTCACATGCAATTCCAAATCTTACTCACAAATCATGATCAAATCATCATTAAAACGTGACATGCATAATCATCTCAAATTACTTTATCAAACCATCATCCATGCACAGGAGAAAAACGTAACCTCGAAATACGTAAAACATGATAATCTCCTCGAAAAACGTGCATTCATGTAAAACCGAAATATCATAATCAACACTACAAAATCATATATGAAAACATAAGATAAGGGAATAAAAACAGATATGCATGCTCGGTTAGAAATCAAAAGTCCACTCACGGATTTCGGACGCGTCAATCGCGCCCCGTGCGCTCCTCGGTAGCCTCGGGAATGTTCGGGCCTGTCAAAGAGTACAATAAGGGTTACAAACATCCCCAAAAAGATCGTATTAATTTCCCTAATTTTTTGGAATTTTTCGATGTAAATTAACTTAAGGCCCTAAACTTCCGAACCCTCAAAACTATCCCGAACGACATCCGATCGACTCAAAATTTAAATAAAAAATGTTCAATAAACTGAAAGGATCAAATCTCAAGTCGACCGTGATTGGAAACAAGGTCTCACGCGCCGTCACACGCCGCCCAAAGTGGCTGCGCGTGAAAGCCACTCACCTAGCACTGTAGCTACAGTGTCATCTTCTTCACCCGCGTGTCTGCTAAACGGGTCCTCAACCCGTGACTCGACCATGCCAATTTCCCATTATTTCACACTCTAAACCTTCCCTTCTTCCACCTAATCATTCCTTAACATGTTAATTTAAGATCTCATTCCTTAATTATCTTCAATTTGCCCTAAATCGATCAATTCATACTTGAACAGTTGAACGGGTCGACATCTGAAACTCACCCAACTCAGCTCCATTTTCAAATTAACCTAGACAGACGCTTTAGGGGACCTAAACGAACACTAGAACCTAATCAATTTCAGGAAAGCTTACCTGGAAGTAGTCGTCTTCAAGCTTGAAAATGTCCTGAACCAGGGGCTTCTGTTCTTGGCCAATCGGTGATCGATTCCCATCAAAATCGATGTGGTTGAGTTCTAAATGGTCCCAGAAGACTAAACCAATCCTTGTTTTTGTCCAACTCAACTCTCAAATTAAAAATCGAATTTCCCTCCAATTTTCACAATTTCACGAACTCTGGTTTTTCTCTCTAGCTCTCAGCCCTCTCTTTAGCAGAATGATCTTCTCTCACTTTTCTAACTCTCTGATAATCAAACGTTCAACCAACACTCGTAGGAATCCCTCTCAGACCCACTGAAATCGGTTCCCCGAAAAATCCCTAAAACCCAGTTTTAAAATTCTACCCGTGCTACATTCTGTTTCAGGCCACACCACCCTGTTCCCACTAATCTCAAATTTGTTAAACAATTCAGAGGGCATGCTTAAACAATTTCTTGATCAGAGGTCCATTTTAAAAAATTACATAGCACTCACCACGGCTGTTCAAACTTGGCTTGGCAAAATTACCATTTTGCCCTTCTGCACAAAATTACCAAAATGCCCCTTCTCTTCCGAGACTCGTAACTCAACCATCTGATGTCCCTTTTTAGCGTGCCGCTTGTCTACGAACTCAGGGCATCGAGACCTACCTAACGGTCCTCGAATTGTGTGGAAATCAGTTTTCAAACAAAAAGTCAACATTTTCCCCCATTTTCGTCCAAATTACGAAAATGCCCTTGAACTTCCGAACGTCATAACTTTTCCCCTGATCGTCGGAATTGGTCGTACCACCTGTCTATGCACTCGTGATGTCCCGAAATATGTCACGGTCACCGGTCAACGTCCGTTTGACCTACCAATCAAAAAGTCAACAAATCGACCATACTATTCACAAGGGTAAAAACGTCATTTTATTCATTATTTTACAATATTACATTCTTCGAATTTCCGGGGCGTTACACATGAGTTGATGAATATACCAGTATCCCTTGTCGGATAGGATTTCGAGGGTCATATTAGTATCTTAATTACCTATCAGACGGGAATAGGGCCCGGATGTGGATTATCAGATGTAATTTGGGTCGGGTCCTGTCAACTTGGTATTAGAGTTAGGTTTGAGTAGTGTTCTCCATTATCATTCCTCTGAAATGTGAGCCTCGTGTACGGCCTGGAGATGAGATGAGCATAAGAGCCCATGAATAGTAGTTGGGTTGGATGTGGATTTTGAGTACTAGTTGAATGCTAGTAAGTGAGCTCACTAGGGTAAGTTAGTATCCTTGTCGTTATGTTGGAATTGGATGAGTGTAATAAGAAAGTGTTTTGAAGATTAACGTGATGAAAGGCTTTTGTCAGATTTGACGCATCTATGAATGTTTTGGTTAACGATTACATGTATAAGTACTGATTTGAATGGTAAATACTGAATTGGGACTCCAATAGGAGTCAGGATGTTTATATAAGGATTGGGTATATGTGACACCCCGGAAATTCAAAAAAGGAAAAATTTGGAAAATTTGAGGAAAATGACGATTTTGCCCCTGGAATTGGGCGAACGGTTGACTTTTTATTCGAGCGGTCAAACGGACTTTGACCGATGACCTTGACGTAGATCGGGACGTCACGAGTTCATAGACAGGTGCCCGATTTCGACATCCGAGGAAAAAGTTATGACGTGCGAAAGTTTGAGGGTAATTTGGTAAATTGGTCACAAGGGCTGAATGTTGACTTTTTGATCGGGACATGGTTTGGACTTTCCGGAAGTACCGTTGAATAGGTCTCGGGACGCTGAATCCGTAGACAGGCGGCATGCGTCAATCGGAGTCTGAACGAAAAAGTTATGGGTCTAAAACTATGAGGGGCATTTTGGTCATTTGTTATGACAAGGGTAAAATGGTAAATTTTCACAGCAGGGATAATTGAAAAATTAAATGGCTGAGTCAGTTAGTAAGGATAAGGGCTGATCTCTTGACGACACTTGTCACCATAATTGCAAGGTTAGTGTAAAGCTTAGTTAATATTCAAATTAACATGGACATGAACTCACCCGTTTGGGGTTTTGATCAACATATATGAATTGATTCAAACAGAAAACAGGGGAATTGAAGGGGGGAGTGAGAGAAGAAAATAAAGGAAATAAGACAGTTAATTGGGCACTTGAATTCGACTGAAACCCGAGAAGGAAACCCAGAAAAAAAACCCGAAAATAGCTTTAAGAAAGCTTGGATCGAATTTGATGTTGTGTGTGTTTTTGAATGAAATTGAGGTTGTAGTTAGCCTTCTGGGATTGCTATGAGTCGAACTGGATCAAGAACGAAGGAAATTAAGGTTGTTTTGGCTTCGAACAGAGAGGGGGAAAGCTTCGGATTTGTGAGCTTGAGTTGTGGAATTAAATCCATGGAACCATGAAATTGATCAGGGGAATATGTTTATAAGGACCCAACGATGCTTCTTGATGCATCAATTGAATGAAACAGGTGAGAATTTGGGACGATTGGCTGATGAACAGTGCTTTAGTGTTCTTTGCAAATCGAGTTTGAGTCGAAGAGATTGAGGAAATGATGGCGAATTCATGGAAATGGAACCGGGTCACCTCACGGGTCGTAAGCTCCGTTTATTAGAGAAACGGGTTGGAACGATCACTGTTCACTACACTGTAGCAGGCGCGTGGCAACCACGCGCAGCCACTCACGGCGGCGCGTGGGGGCGCGTGAGGGGGAATCCCGAGGTACGGTCAATATGAAACTTGTCCTATTTAATGTAACGAACATATTTGGTTTTGGTTGCGAGTCGCTCGGACGCCGTCTCGATAATGTTTCGAGGGTCCGAAGGTTTATGTTACGTATTAAATTAATATTAAATTCCCAGAAAATTATGATAAATTAATATGATGATAATTAGGTCCTTAGTGACCCTGAGTAATGATTTTGGACAGAATTCGGGATTCCTGGCAAGTGTCGGAAATTACGGAAATGCGTGCAGCTCGGGAAGCGAGTGGGTTGGACGGTGTTTGAGTGGACGTTTGTTTTATAAACCATGATGCATGCATAGTTAAATGTTTTCCATGATTGATTGCATAAATTGACTTGTAATGATGTCCTGATGATGTGACATGATTATGTGTGATTTAATGAATATTTTAATCGGTCTTTCGGGCACGTTTTTCGAGGAAATGTGCAAATGGTATTTTGGGCTAGGCCCGGAGTATAAAAGGTTTCCAAAAGAGTATTTTGACTTAATTGGTGAGTCAAGAATGATGTCTGGATTATTATAATGTTTTCTATGTGCGGATTTACGTATAAATGCTATTTGGGCTTGAGTCCCGGTTGGTAACGATTTTGACTTGGTTGGAAGTCAAGGATTTGATTGAGATATTTTGGGATATAATCCCGGATGGTTTTCATTGTGATTGTGATTGTGAATACCCAGACGGTCGAAGCTAGGGGTGTTCCCAGACGACCGAAGCTCGGGGATATGATACAATTGTGATTGTTCCCAGGCAGCCGAGACTAGGGGTGTTCCAGACGGCTGGTACTCGGGGTGAGATATATTCCCAGATAGCCGAGGCTTGGGGTGTTCCCAGACGGCTAATACTCGGGGTGATGCATGACGGGGCAGTCAGAGCTCGAGGTGACTTCCCAGACGACTGAGGCACGGGTTATGGCCTACGTGTAGTGCCGGTGTGACAGTGTGATGGTTTGTGCACTTGTGAATAGTGCGGATTGATTGATTGATTAATTGAGTAATTGATTGTTGACCTTGTGCATGGTACTGTTTGATGTTGATTGTGATTACGTACTGGTATTGAGTACGAGTTCTGGTCTGTGTGGTCAGGTGGTTATGTTTTCATGTGTTTGGCCTGAGAGCCGGAACGGCCTGCGAGCCGGGAGTTGACTTGTTATGCGGTTTGGCTGGAAAGCCGGTGATTGTCATTCATATGTTTTTCCCCTATGCATGCATGGTTTGATAAACTGGAGGGTAAATGATGTCTTTTATCAATGTGTTTTAACGAATATAATTTTGTCCACTCACACTTTTCTGTTTGTTGACCCTCCAGGCCGTGGCACAACGTTCGGGGCTGATCTCAAGGCGGAGGCATGGGCGGCAGTTATCCCTTGTCTGATAGGTGCTGAAGGCTAATTTCGGGACTTCAGTTGACTTGTCAGACGGGAGCAGGACTGGACACGGTTATCGAGGTCCAGTTAGGACGGGTCCTGTCAGTATAAATTGAGATGTTGGTTTGGGAGTCGAGAAGGGTCAGAAGGTAGAATTTATGTAATTACTTAATTATTATTAATTTAGTTCAGACTGGAACCCAAAGTACTATTAAAATTTCGGTCATTTCGTTCGTTGAACATTCAAGGAAAGATGAGTATGGAATTCAAGCAGTTAATAAGATATTTACCCCCTTGCCTTCGGTAGGTGACCTGTTGGAATGATAAGGAATTTTTTTTTTTGGAAACTGAACTGTAAACCGAATGCCACTAGTTGGTTAAAGAGGCAACCCTTTTGTTAAGGTTTATTGTGAGTTTAGTAGTAGTGTTTGGTTAAGCGATATCTTAGCAACAATTATGATATCATAAAGGTATGTACCGCCAGTTGATGGACTTAAGGTGGATCCTAAGCAAAACTGAGGTGGCGGTCCATTAGGAGTCATGGAAGTTAGAAGGCTACTACCAAAAGTTAAGAATGCTTGTAGTATGTTGATTTGTGGTCATGTAATATGATAATGGGAGTTGGAGCCTGGGGTAAATTGTAGGACATGAATCCCAGAAAGCAAGAGGTTCATGGATTGGTATGGGGTGAGAAAAGAATCTATGTTGTACATAATGGCCCGGGTACATTGTTATGTATATGTTTTGTTGATTAGTGTGTGTGGGACTCACTGAAGCAGACCATCTGACATTATGGGTCATATGATGGTTTAAAAGAATGTAGTGGTTGCTATGGTTTTATGACTGTGGTTGAGACATGATTGTCTGACGTTTATATGTTTATAATACTGTAATGGTTACTTATGTGCTTGTTGAATCAGAGATTGAACCCGCCGCGAAAAGTCCTCACAATTCCTGCAAACAGCAAACAATTAGCTATCGTTGCCTCGATCGATTTACCCGGGGGGTTGTTCGACCAAGAACACTCCGATGCTTAAGTTAGCTTTGAGAGAGGAAAAGGATATACTTCGAAGCGAAGAATCAACGTACCTTGAAATGAAATGTGCCTTGCTATTTATAGGAAAATCTTGGGAGCCTTGGAGCGTTCTGATTGGTCGGTTGAATATTTAATTAGTAAATAATATATTATTATTAAATATTATTTAATAATTGTAATGATGGCTCATCATGATAGTAATGATATTTATTTTATTTTAATATTAATATTAATTATCCATTATTAAGAATAACGATAATTAACTCTCGGAGAGAATATCAATCTTACGGAGATTTTAACCCGATCAAATATCGTATTTAACTGGTAAATAGATTATTTAATGTGCGGGTGTTTTTCAAATGATCAGCGTTATTGCCAAGGGCAATTTGGTCATTTTTGGGAATGACGGGACACATGGCAGCTCCATAATTTTCGGATGATTTTGGGTTCCACAAATGCCCCAATGTAGCAAAACACTGTTCATTGAAGGTTTAGGTGTTTTAAATTAAAATTTAATTTTCGGAAAATTGTGGGAAATTGATATGATATCCATAGTGTCATTATTGACCATTTATGATGTTTTTTGGGCAGGATTCGAAATTCCTGAAAAAGTGTCAGAAATTACAGAATCGCGTGCAGTTTGGAAAACGAGCAGTTTTGGACGGTGCGCGCTTGCATCGGTAGGCTAGATCACGTTCAATGTGACTCTTGCTAGTACCACAAATATGCTTGCTACGTGGTGAACGGAGTTTGGCTGAACAGTCGACGGGGATTTGGCGGCGACTGAGTGCACTAGCGGGCGTGACTAGTGAGCATTGGTAGGCTGGATCACATTCACTGTGACTCTTGTTAGTACCACAAATATGCTCGCTATGCGTCAAGGTGCCGAGAGACCCAACAAACTTGCTTTGTGGAAGCGTGGCGGTTCTTGTTGCCTTAGTCCATTCCGAGGGAAAGATATGGAGTTTGAGAAACCCGAAGACTTTAAGGAGTGGAAGGCTCGCAATCAAATTGCTTTTCCAGACGATGTTTTTGTGGAGCTTGGCGACAGATGTTCTTCCATGAAGGCTCTTAAGCATGAGAGAGGAAAAAACCCTGTCGGCGGTCGGCTTTCTCCGACCTGAGGATTGCCTCACACTTCCACTCGTCACGTCGAAAACGGAGTTCGGATGCGAACGTTATGGGTCACGGAAGGCTAGGGGCAAAATGGTAATTTGTCGAACCAGGGGCAAAATGGTCTTTTAACCTTGATCAGACAATGACACCTGTCCTTTGTCTTCTTCTTGCCCCAGATAACATGGAATCCGGTTTTGGGGCAAATGATACTCACCTTTAATTAAGGGTAATTGTAATCATTTTGTCCAAATTGATCCGTGATATTCCACTGTCTCACCGTCATTGTGCAATTTAAAAGCTTAAGGAACTGAATTGAGAGAGAGGAACTCGAGGGACTGAGAGAACTGGGTGTATTCGGAGTTCGAAAATTCAGAAAATCAAGGGAAATTCGAATTCGAATTTGTGAGCTAGGAGAAGGGAAATTGAGGATTGAATTAAGCTCCTGGGATCAAAACGAAACTCCTTGCAACAAAAACGAAGAGGAATCGTGTCGAATTTGGGAAAAACAAAATACGGGGATTTGGCGGTGACTGAGTGCTCTTGCAGACGTGACTAGTGAGCATCGGTAGGCAGGATCACATTCATTGTGACTCTTGCTAGTACCACAAATATGCTCGCTATGCGTCAAGGTGCCGAGAGACCCAGCAAACTTGCTATGTGGGAGCGTGGCGGTTCTCGTGACCTAAATCCATTCCGAGGGAAAGATATGGGTTCTGAGAAGCCTGAAGACTTCATGGAGTGGAAGGCTCGCAATCAAATTACCTTTCCAAGCGACGTTCTCGTGGAGCTTGGCGACAGATGTTCTTCCAGAGTTCCGGGACATGAGCTGGCTACTCTCTCCATGAATGGCGGGAGGCTTTCAGACATCCCGATCAAGGAGTGGTTGAGCGCTCTACTGTGCTTGAAAGGATCCGTTGTTCAGAAGAAGAATGATAAACAAGGACTTATTGGTTCTTGGGAGAAAAAAGCATGTCGAGCAACTTCTTTCCTAACCTATAAGCATATCGAGCAACTTCTTTCCTAACCTATCTGCTATGGTCCCGCGAATGTGCCATCTTGACTCGAAGGGCCTGCAGAAATGGAAAGTTATGTTGTTGATGTGAGATTGCGATAACTTAAGAAAACTTGAGGTCCTAATTTCACATCAGAAGCCAAAATGGGCGAGTTGGAGATGAGCCGTGCAGAGAGGATGCTGATAGAAAATGAGCGAGATACCGCTCGAGATGAGCTCTCCCTGCTGCGCAGAAATTTTGCAGGACTCAGAAGGCTTTGATGCTTCAATGACGAAGGCTTGGATGCTTTGCAGGGCGAAGGCTTGGATGCTTCAATGACGAAGGCTTGGATGCTTCGATGACGAAGGCTTTTAGGTGCTTCGCATGGCGAAGTCTTAGATGCTTCGCAGGGCGAAGGCTCGAATGTTTCGATGTCGAAGGCTTTGGATGCTTTGATGACAAAGGCTTAGGTGCTTCGCGTGGCGAAGGCTTAGATGCTTCGTTGACGAAGGCTTAGGTGCTTCGCGTGGCGAAGGCTTAGATGCTTCGCAAGGCGAAAAACTCGGATGCTTCAATGACGAAGGCTTAGATGCTTCGATGACGAAGGCTTTGGATGCTTTGATGACAAAGGCTTAGGTGCTTCGCGTGGCGAAGGCTTAGATGCTTCGATGACGAAGGCTTAGGTGCTTCGCGTGGCGAAGGCTTAGATGCTTCGCAAGGCGAAAAACTCAGATGCTTCGATGACGAAGGCTTGGATGCTTCGATCACGAAGGCTTGGATGCTTCGATGACGAAGGCTTTTTACACTAGAGAGAATAAGCTTTGAAAATTGTACATGGTGAACAAATCAATTTGTCGATCTCATTTCATTGATACTTGAATTTAGAAGACAACTTGAAAAGCAAAATTGAAAAGCTCCATAGAATTTTATGTCTCTCTAATGTTGACTTGCGTCTAGTTGATGCGGATCACCTTTGAAGCTGGTTCGTTTGGCTCTTTGTTTTCCATGTGATTTACAGTCTTCATTTTGATGTAGTCTGTACAATGCCCCTCCCTCAGGAGATTTCGGAGATATCTTTCGAAAGATATACATGTGCTGATATTGTGCCCATAACATTCATGATAGGCGCACCATTTGGTTTTATCAGCATTCTCTTGATTGCCTTTGACTGGCTCCGGCTTCTTAAACCATGGCTTGTTCTTAATTTCATTGTGGATCTGATGGGCTGGTAAAGATAGCTGCAAGTTAGGCTTCCCGATAACTGGCGTTTGGGAGTGTTGCCCCGCCTTTTGCTTGTTGAGCTTTCCAGTCACAGACTTTCCATGGGGTTCATCCTCATTGGAGGCCTTTTCACTAGTCCCGGAATGGTCATGAGTATGAGCGGCGCTCTTCTCGTCCTCCCAACTTGCATGTCGCTCTGCTAGCGAAAGTATTTTGGAAAGACTTCGCGCATTGCTCATGATGATGTCCCCGTAAAGCTGGCTGTCTCGAGGGAGTCCTTGCTTGAATGCCATTGCCGCAACAAGGTCATTACAGCCGATAATGCGAGATTTCTCCTCACAAAATCTCCTTATGTATTGTCGCAGAGTGTCTTTTGCTCTCTTTCGGACAGAGAAAAGATGGTCATCTTTCACCTCGATTGTCCGAAGTTGTGCATATTCCTTTACAAATGTCAAAGCCAACTCTTCGAAGGACTCAATCGACCTCGAGGGGAGATGATTGAACCAAGTCATGGCTTGGCCTTGAAGGGAAGCTTGAAAAACTTTGCACATGAGCGCATTGTTAGACCTGTGGGGGATCATGACTCCTCGATAATAATTTATGTGTTTTACTGGGTCGGAGGCTCCTTTGAATGGAGTGAAGTTTGGCGTTGCGAACCTCTGGGGGAATGGTTCCTCCTCAACATCCCTTATAAAGGGCGTAGAGAGCCGTATCTGGCGACGTAGATCGTCCTCTAGATCGCCACCTTGTTGAGCACGAAGGTGCATGTCCAGCATTTTTTGAACATCATTAGCCTGCAACGCTCCTTGCTGAAGCGATGAGTCCCTTTTTGCTAATCGTTGAGAACCTCTTTGAGCTTCTCCCCCTGATCTCTGGGATCGTGTAGGGGAGTAGGCTTCATCTTCCCCTTTACTGTCGTGGGCAGATCGTTTTGGGTTTTTTTATAGAGCTCGAAGTTGCCGCCTGCTCCCATGTGAGTGTTGTGAGCGCTCTGCCCGTGAAGTCGCCCCAGTCCTACCTCCTAGCCGTTCACGTACTAACGGATTTAGGCGTTGTGGGCTTTTCGCTCGATGAGCGTGACTTTCTTCTCCAGATTCGCCTAGCGAAGTATCTCGTGACATTGTTTGGCAGCGGACCTGCTCTTTCCCAGGACGTCTTTGGGCATTCTCTTGTCTTCCACGTGACGTGGATCGTCTGTCCTGCTCCTGGATTGGTCTCCCTGCTAGGAGTTGCTGCAAGAGCTCTGACTGAAGTTGAACTTGTTTGCTTAACCCTTCAACTTGCTGCGCCAAGTTGTCCTGTGGAGGTTGGTGACGACTTCTCCCTGAGATGTCATGACACCCGTCCAGAAAGTCCTTTAGGACCATGTATGTTGTGAGTTGATCATGTCGTGATGCATTTCCTATCAACCTCTCGTTTGCTTGTTGTAAAGTCGAAGTTCCTTCCCCTAGCGCGGGTACTTGGTTAGCTGGAGAGGGGAATGCTCCAAAACTGAAGGTTGGCCTCCCTTCGAGTGTCTCAATGGGCGCTTCTATGGACACACGCCTGAGTTGAACTGGGCGTTTCTCCGGAGTTTCTATGTGAGCTTCATTCCTCGTCTGAGCTGTTGAGGCAGAAACACCTTCTCCGGCTGACTGAACGGATCGACGAACCTTAACCATGCTGATTCGAAGAATGTTGAGTTGGAAAGCTGTTGATGGATAATTTGAACAACGTTCAGAATCTTCGAACAATGTCGATGAACGACGAACGAAGGGAGATGAACGATGAACAAACGTTCAAAATCTTCGAACAATGTCGATGAATGAAGAAAGATGAACGATGAACAAATTCTTGATGAGTGATGAACAACGTTCAAAATCTTCGAACAATGTCGATGAACGACGAACGAAGAAAGATGAACGATGAACAAAATCCTGATGAGTGATGAACAACGTTCAAAATCTTCGAACAATGTCGATGAACGACGAACGAAGAAAGATGAACGATGAACAAATGAGAGAGCTTCTTCTGAGTATATCTCAATAGCTCTCAATGAAAGCACCAATTGTTGAATCAAAGATTGAGCCCGCCGCGAAAAGTCCTCACAATTCCTGCAAACAGCAAACAATTAGCTATCGTTGCCTCGATCGATTTACCCGGGGGGTTGTTCGACCAAGAACACTCCGATGCTTAAGTTAGCTTTGAGAGAGGAAAATGATATACTTCGAAGCGAAGAATCAACGTACCTTGAAATGAAATGTGCCTTGCTATTTATAGGAAAATCTTGGGAGCCTTGGAGCATTCTGATTGGTCGGTTGAATATTTAATTAGTAAATAATATATTATTATTAAATATTATTTAATAATTGTAATGATGGCTCATCATGATAGTAATGATATTTATTTTATTTTAATATTAATATTAATTATCCATTATTAAGAATAACGATAATTAACTCTCGGAGAGAATATCAATCTTACGGAGATTTTAACCCGATCAAATATCGTATTTAACTGGTAAATAGATTATTTAATGTGCGGGTGTTTTTCAAATGATCAGCGTTATTGCCAAGGGCAATTTGGTCATTTTTGGGAATGACGGGACACATGGCAGCTCCATAATTTTCGGATGATTTTGGGTTCCACAGTGCTTAGTAAGACCAATTATTCTATATACAACTTGGAAGACATATAGAAACTTGTTAGTTATACCTTGGGGATAAAGAGATTGTTGGTTGGTGATTGATTTTGGTTAATGTTGGATTTGAAACAGAAATTGTCGAGGTATTGGCCTACGCGTAGTGCCATAGTATGTTGTGATCGCTAGTTAAGTTGTTATTTGTTTGAGTCTGGTTATGAACAGGTGCTATATCTGTTATATTCGGTCATGTTCATATGACTTAAAGGAATCAGTAAGTTGATTAAGTCTCGAGCAACTCAATTGTGTTCAATTTGAGTATGAACATGAAGTTGGTTTAGTTCTAAAATTCTCCACCCAGGGAATTTAAGGACTGGAAGTTTAAAATGATAAGATGGGTGAAACTAGCTAAGTGCACTCACAAGCATTGTCTAAGGGATGGTGAATATAGTAGATAATATTGAGTTGAATTCCGGTACATTCTATGATGTGTTTGGGAGAATGTTATTAGTAAGTCGGTCTGAGTTGACGGATGACAAGATAATGGCAAGTTGTTGTGATATGTTAGTAAACAAGTAATTAAGTGGTAGAAGCCAAGTAGATTTTGACAGATGGTTAGAACCCTGTGTAGTTGTTGGGTTTGCTTAACTATGAAATTTGTATTTTCAGTTTCTATGAATTTAAGGAAGTTATGGTATGGTCTGATTTCCGAAGGTAAGGTCTGGACAATTGTGGTTAGAACTGTAGTTTAGCCTAGGAGAAAAGTTTTGTATGGTATACTTGGTGCGTGGTTGATTAAAAAGACAGTGAGTAATTGCTAATTAGAATTCTGACAGAAGGTGCAAAACTGTTTAGAAAAGGTTAATGGTGTCATGGATTCAGCCATCGATAATGCACGAACGTGAGTGAGGATATCGGTCACAAAATTCAAGTAATTCCGCCCTAAATGGTATCCTGGAAAATATGTTTCCTTTGCAATTAAAGGTAATAATGTTTCCAGACAATTGATGTTCGAGATACTAATTTGCATTTAGTGCTATAGTGCTATGTGTCATGTGAAAGGACTGGTTCTCTTGTGGGTAACACATGTTTGAGATGTCGTTATGTCTAACAGTGTTGTTACCGGTAAGCCTAGTCGCCTTCATTTCTGCAAGCCTCGGCTCGAAGCTAACCATAAGATTATTTGTCCCTCATGGTCTACTGCCAAGGAAGAATCCAAACGTTGGGTCTCTTGTTTTGTGGGATATTTAGTGGAAAAACAACTACTGTATTCGGTGGTTTAGAGACTTGCTATGAAACTTTGGGGCCAACGTGGATTGTTGGAAGTCCTTCGTTAAAGATTTTTATTTCTTCAAGTTCTCCAACGGAGTGATTGTATCTAGATTTTCGAGGAGAGGCCTTGGTTTCTTGGAGGTAAAACTATATTTTTGTTGAGATGGAGGCTCGATATGATTTTACCTCGGTCTGCGCACGTAAGGGTTCCAATTTGGGTTAAGTTTTTTTAGTGTTCATCTGGAATATTGGAGTACTGAGGGTATTTCCCACATTGAAATACAGTTGGTAAACCAAGCATTGCTTTTATGTGCATATATGTGGAGATTGATGCTTCCGATACTCTGGTGGATTCTTTTGATCTCGAATTTCTGCCAAGTGAGGAAGGAGAATTGCCTAGGTCGGTGGAAATTCGGGTGGAGTATCGAAGTATGTCTAAGATATGTTCTAAATGTTGTGTGTGGGCATTCTAAGCCCACTTGTCCTCTTGGGCCTATGGTAGAAAAATATATTGGCAATGATCATGTGGTTATTATTGCTAATGGGCCGTTGGGTGGTGCTTGCACTCTTGAGGTGGCTATTGTGGTTTTAAGTTGGGCCTTCATGCGAAGCCCAAATGGCTGACCCAAATACGTTTCTCTTTCTTTCGGCTCGTAAGGTACTATGTCGTAGGAAGAGTAAATCCAATTCGATGGATGCCGTTTTCCTTTTGGAGGGCCAATACCCTTTAGCTATGTCCCATGCTTCAGAGTTCGGTGGGACTTCAAATTCATTTTGATGTTTTGATGTCTGCCTTGGTTACTTCTGATGCGGAGGTTGATGGGGTTGTAGGTGATCCCTTGACAACTCTGGGTGTATGGGTAACCATTCGGTAATTGCGGGTGATGAGGAACCTTTCACCGATCGCCCTAGTTTGAAGAAGAATATAAGGAATCTGACAAGGGAAAGAATAAAGAAATTGGGATGGTTGCTTTTGCCAAGGTACGGCCTTCTGCACCTATTTCTTAATGATTTTTTTCTACATGGAATGTTAGAGGATTGAATGATCCTAATTGGCAGCTTGGAGTTAGAAATTTTGTTTCTTCTAATAAAATCTGTTTGATGGCTGTAATTGAGACAAGGGTCCATTGTCCCAATTTTGAGTGTACTACAAGGGCTGTCTTCTGTTGTTGGCCTTTGGTTCATAACTATTGTTCACATGCCAATGGGAGAATCAGGGTAGCTTGGAACCCAGCTTTGTTGTCTGTGGATCTTGTGGGTGTTTCTGAACAGGTGGTGCACTGTTAGGTTCATGTTCTTGTAAGATTTAAGAAATTTCAGTGCTGGTTTAGATGTGGTTCCTTACTGTGTTTTGGGTGACTTCAATGCCATGATATTCTTTGGTGATTTTAGGGGTGGTGCTGGTCCTAGGTCGTCTGCAGTTAGAGAGCTTGCTAGTTGTGTTAGTGACACAAATATAGATGACCTCCGTTATTCAGGTCAACAGCTCACCCAGTACAATCTGCAGTTTGATGGGAATCTGGTCAACCGTAAGCTTGATCATATCTTAGGCAATTGTAGATGGTTCTCTGTTTATCCCAACAACCATGCTAATTTTCTGCTTTGGAAGGGTCTGAACACAGCCCTATGATTGCATCCTTGGGTATTTCGTGGACCTGAAAGCGTATTCCTTTCAGGTTCATGGCTAATCGTGAGCAATTACTGCCTATTGTTAATCAGACTTTCGGCTACTTTGTTCGTGGTTCCAATCAATTGCAGGTGGCAACTAAATTGAAGAAGGCTAAGGAGGAGTTCAAAAAGCTGGAGCACTCCCATGCCCTTCAAGGCCAAAAGTGAGTTAGATGTGTACCAAGGGGTTTTGGTCTCTCCACTCTTTGATCCTGCTTTACTTCTGAAGGAGAGGAGACGGGTTTCTGTTTTAGCATTGGCGTGGTAGCGAGAAGAAAATTTCCTCAGTCAGAAGTCTCGTGTGCACTGGTTGGCTGACGGTGACGGAAAACTGGTTTTTTTTTTTGGCAATGTTGTTAAGAAATGAACCCATCTTAATCAGATTGGTTCCATTACTCAGTTGGATGGGTCTATGTCATTGAGTTTTAGAGATATCAAGTATGATGACATTAGATTCTTTTATGAGTTATTGGATTGTAATCAGACAGATAGGGTGGCATTCGGTATTATTGGTGGGAATATGGTGCCTCAGGAGATGTTTCTATCGATTGGAAAGGAAGTTTATGAGGAGGAAGTTAGAGCGTCTTGTTTTATCCTGAAGGCTAATAAGGCTCCTGGATCAGATGGTTTCAATGCCCATTCTTTTTTAGTCTGCGTGGCCTAGCATTGATGCTGGCCAGCAAACTTTTGTCCAAATTAAATGGTACAATTATTACTTTAATCCCGAAGGTGCCTAATCCTAGTTCAATGGGTGACTACCAGCCATTATCTTGTTGTAACACCTTGTACAATATTTTGGCCAAGATCATTATTTTTTGGGGGGGGGGAGGGGGGGGGGGGGGGGGGGGGGGGGAGTGGGGAGAAGAGAGTATTTGGGGACAACATCCTTCTTGTTCAAGAGCTTTTGAAGGGTTATCATCCAAATGGTGGGAGTCCAAGGTGTACGACTAAGCTGGAAATTTGGAAGGCTTATGACACCCTTAGCTGGATTTTGTTCTCGCCTTGGCGACCGTGGGTTTCCATCCTATGGTGATTGGTTGGATTAAGGAGTACATCTCAGCCCCAAAATTCTTAGTTTCCCTTACTGGAGAATTGTCGGGTTTTTTTAAGATTTTGTGGGGCCTTCAGCAGAGAGATCCCTCATCCCCTTATTTATTCGTTATTGCCATGGAAGTATGCTCTAGGTCTTTACCTAATCAAATTGCTCGAACCCCTCAGTTTTGTTACCAATGGAGTTGAAGGTTGGGATCTCTCATATAGCATTTGCTGATGACCTAATGCTTTTCTCGTTTGGTAGTTTTGACTCTGTTTTGTTAATTAAGAAGGTTTTGGAGGACTTTGGTGGGGGGTTGTTCAGGGTTATGTGTTAATGTCTCCAAAACCAATGTTTATCTAGGCGAAGTTTATCACGATGAGGCTTCCCTCATGTTGTGCTCCTTAGGTTTTCAGGTTGGTAGTTTTCCTTTTAGGTAACTCGAGGTTCCCTTGATTACTACTAAGCTCACTTTTGCCAATTGTAGACCGTTGCTGGAGCAGATTTAATTCTAATCGTATTCTTAGCTGGAAGCATCACCTCTCTTTCCTTTACTGGTCGTCTCTAACTTATTAAGTCGGTCCTTTGTAGCCTTCAAGTTTTTTGGGCTGCCAATTTGTTCATCCCCTAGAAGATCCTTAGGGATATGGAGAGAAAAATTAAGACATTTCCTCTGGTCGGCCAAGGACACATGTGGGTATTGTGCTAAGGTCTCTTGGAAAGTGGTGTGTAGACCTCGGGATGAAAGAGGGCTTGGCTTAAAGGATTCGTATTGTTGGAACCTTTCATTGATGACAAGATACATTTGGTTTTTGTTCTCCCCAGCACATCCTAGCCTTTGGTGTGATTGGATTAGGGCTATATCACCAAGGGTGATTTTTTTTTTGGCTCTTTCTCCTCCCTCATTGTGCTCTTGGAATTGGAGAAAGTTGTTGAATCTCCGCTTGCTAGTTAGGCCGTGTATTAAGGCTATGGTCAGGGATAGGGCTAAAACATTTCTTAGCATGATAACTGGCACCCTCACAGGCATTTGCTTGATTATTGGGTTAGTTTGCTGTCGTGCTCTCTGGGATTAATTGGAATGCTTTTCTCTCTTCAGTGATTGATGACGTAGGGTGGTGGTGGCCTACCTCTTCATTTCCTTTTCGGTAGGGGAGATATCTCGTGATGCTTTGCTTGTTGTTCCTTCTCTAGGTGAGATGGATCAATTTGTGTGGGGGCTTGGTATTAGTGGAAAGTTCTTTTCTTCCTGTTGTGGGAATGCACCCGTTTAGGAACCCGAAGGTCCCTTGGTCTCATGTTGTTTTGTTCTTGGAGTCTATCCTTAGAATGTCCTTTGTTTTATGGCTTGCCATTAATCAGCGGTTGTTTACCTTTGACCGTATCGGCCACTTCTTTGCGGATTCCCGTTTAGCTTGTGTGCTTTGCGAGATTGCTCTAGAATGCCATGATCATTTGTTTTTTGAGTGCCTTTTTAGGGTTGTCATTTGGAGGAGTCTCCTCGCTCATTTTGGTAGGCAATGGAACTTGGCTTCTTGGATGTATTTTATTGCTAATGCAGTTGTGAATTAAAAGGCCATGTCCTTGGTTAATGTGGAGTTGACATTGATCTTGGCTTGCTCTGTCTATGGTATTTGGAAGGAACTGAATTCCTGGGATTTCTCTAATTGTAGAAAGTCTCACTCGGCTGTGTTGCTTGAGGTGTAAATATTTCAGCCATAATGAGCCTTAATGTCATTTAAAGCCCATTCCGGTTGTGAAGAATGTTCAATGAATTGGGCCCAATCCCAAGCCCAACTCTTGCATTGAGGTGGGTGCGATGAGTGGATCTGTCAACATTGTTCAATCGAGTGGGCCCAATCCCTAGCCCAACCCTTGCATTGAGGTGGATGCTTCTCGTGGTTTAGGACCAAAATTCTCGGGAGGTAGGGTTAGTTAAAGTGAGTAGTAAATGGCCAATTTTTTTTTTTTATATCGTATGAAGCTTGTTTGGACCCTTTGGGGATGCCTAATTCTCAATTTACTGCAGTTGGGCCTAAGGAACAAAAATTGAAGTCCAAGGTCCATGTGCTTCATTTTGATGGTTCTATTTGCAGTGTGGATGTCGTTCCAATTCACAATCAATTCCAAACTTTGATCTCTAGTTGCGATGCCATGGGGTCTAATGATGATAGGAAGGAACCTCGCTACAACCTTGAGCCTTCACGTATCGATATTGAGCCCCTGGAAAGTTGGAGGTGTGGGCATGGGACTCTTTCCCCTGAGAAATAATATAAGGGAAAAAAGAAGAAAAAAGGTAAAAAAAGGACGGGGAAGAAGATGATTGGGGTGTAAATCCTCTTGTTAACAATCCTATTATTTATGATGATGATTAAGCTTGCTAGTTGTGGAGGGAACAACTTGGCTCGTCAATTGGAGGTTAGTAAATTCATTCATGATAATAATTTGAGTGTTATTGGTCAAGTGGAAGCTCATGTTCTTCTGGATAATGCTACCAGTATTATCCGGGTTATTAATCGTAATTAGAGTTGGATGGAGAAATATTGAGCACGAAAATGGAAAAATTTGGGTTGGATGGGATCCTAGCCTTGTTAAGTTGTATGCTCTAAGGGTGTCGGACTAATGTATCCACGCCTCTATGGAAATTCTCGAATCTGGTAGGAAGGTGTTTGCTACCTTTGTCTATAGGTTGACTGTGGAGTGTTCTCGTCGTAATCTGTGGGGTGATTTGGTTTATTTCAGTGAGCTGATTGGTGATGTTTGTGGGACTGTGCTTGGGGATTTCAACGAAATCTCTTGCCTCATTGATCAGCACGGAGAAAATGGTACTTGGGATGGTGGTATGCGATATTTTTATGATTGCTTGCAGGATTGTAGCCTAGAGGATTTAAGGTATACTGGCCAATTCTTCACTTGGTCTAATCTTCAATTTATGGTTGATACGATTTATAGGAAGCTGGACAAAATACTTGTTAATAAAGGTTGGATGAATCTGTTCCCTAATTATAGTGTGGAGTTCCTTAACCCTGGCTCCTTTGACCATGCCCCTGGAATTGCTCTTCTTGGAACTCCTTTGATTAAGTGGTTGATCCTTTTTAAATATTTCTTAATCTTTTTGCTAATCATTTGGAATTTCTTCCTATTGTGGAACGTGCTTTCAATACTCCATGTGTTGGTATTGATTAATTTAAGTTTCCTTATCGTTTGAAGTTAGTTAAAGGTGCTCTAAAAAGGTTGAATAAGTTTGCATCTTCCTTATGTTTCTTTGGCAGTTATTAATTCTAAGGTTGATCTTGTCTATTGCTAGCAAGTGCTGGCTTCTAACTCGAATGATTTGATGTTAGTTCATTAGGAGAAGTTGTTATTGAAGAAGTATGCTAACTATCTGTTGGTCGAAGAAAGTCTGTTTATGCAGAAAGCTTGAGTGGAGTGGATGGAAGCTGGTAGCAAGAACCCTAATTTTTTTCACAAAGTTATCAAGGAGAGATCAAATTGTAACAAGATTGATTGTCTTATTCAGGAGGATAAGTCAGTTACTAAGGATGGTAATGAAGTTAAATTCGAGCCTATGTCCTTTTTTCAGAATCTGTTTGGCAGGATTACCTCTGTTAGTGATATGCAGTTCCAAGATTTTATTAAACCATTTCGGATGAGCAAGCTGGCAATCTCATTACTATGGTTTTGGATGAGGAAATAAAAGGGGCGTGTTTCAGTCTTAAGCCGAATAAGGCCCCTGGTCTGGACGGCTTTAATGGCTATTTCTTTCACCATGCTTGGGATATTATTGGGGTCATGTGATCTGTACAGTTTGGGAGGTTTTTGTTTCTGGGAAGTTGCTGGGAGAGGTTAACTTTACAATTATCACTTTAGTCCCTAAGATCTGAATCCTTCTAGGATGGGGGACTTTAGGCCTATTTCGTGTTGTAGCACTGTCTACATGATCGTTTCTAAAATCATTACCAATTGCATGAAGTTGGTTTTGTCTTTGATCATTTCCTCAAATCAGTTTGCTTTTTTTAATGGGCGTTGGCTAGGGATAATATTTTTCTGGTCCAAGAGTTATTCAAAAGGTATATCACTTTAATTCAGGTGCTCCCAAATGTGCGGTTAAAATTGATATTATAAAAGCTTACAATTTTGTCTCATGGGACTTCATCTTTGATGCCTTAAGATTGAAGCATGTGTTCATTAAGTGGATTCAAGCATGTACTCATGAATATCCACTTCTCGGTTGCGATTAATGGAGAGCTTGTCAGTTTCTTTCTTGATAAGTAAGGCATTCGTCAAGGTGATCCCATGTCCCCTTATATCTTTTTCATTGTTATAGAGTTCTTTTCCCTTATTACGAAAAAGGAGTATATATTGTAACCCATACCGAAGTTATGATAAGGTAATGCTTACTCAACTTTATTTTGATGATGATCTTATTATTTCTGTTAAATAACCCTAGTCGAATCTAGTTCGTTAATATAAACAACGGCAATAGACTAAAACTAGCAAAATTTAGGAAACTTAGAAACACACAAGAATTATACTGATTCGGCAGAACTTTTGCCTACGTCCAGTTGTGATTTCTCTTGATAGAGAAATCACCGCTCCTTTTATTAATAATAGAGATTATAGAACTTTTGTAATCCTAAAACTAATCTAAAAAAATCTTAGCTGTTCTAACTGTTTTTCCTTTCTTAGAAATAAGCCTTGTCGCACCCTATTTATAGATATAGAGTTGGCATACGTGTCCCTAGGCTGATTGAATTTCTCTTCCTAAGAGGGATAGGAATTTAGACTTATTTTAAACCTAATTGAATAGGGAAATCAGAAATTCTTTCCTAATCCCTTTTGGATAAGAATTAGTATACCTCTAATTTTCCTAAACCAACTAGGACATAATTGACGAGCCAAAAACCTAACAATCCCCACCTTGGTGAGTCAAACCAAGTCTTGATCGTTGCACCCCAGAGTATCTTTGAACTTCCTTGAAGTGGCTCTGGAAATCTTCAAGAGTCTTCACCTTAGCAATCTTCATCTTGCCACATTGCACCTCAAGTGAGGAGGTGCTATACTTTAATCAATCAACGAGATTGATCAAGTTCAAGCAATACTTGAACTTCTTGGAAGACACTATCTTTGTAAGGTAATCTGCGGCATTGTCATCCGTATGGATTTTTCAATCCAAATCTCCTTAGACTCCACCCAATTTCTGATTATGTGATATCTTACTTCAACGTGCTTTGATCTTCTAGAAAAAACTTCATTCTTTGTCAAGTGAATGACACTTTGACTGTCACACTTCAACTTCACATAATGTTAAGTGATTCCCATTTGACTTACCAAACCATTAAGCCAAATTGCTTCATTTCTAGCTTCAGCCGATGCAATATATTCTGCCTCTGTGGTTAACAAAGTTGTAATTGGTTGCAGTCGTGCCCTCCAACTTATCGGTCCTCTTGTGCATGTAAACAAATAACTAGAAGTTGACCTTCTCTTGTCCAAGTCCCCTGCATAATCGGTATCCACATATCCTAATACCCCTGCATGTTCTTTTTGCTTTTCAAATATAATCTTTTGTCGTCAAGAACCCTTCAAATAACACAAAATCCATTTAACTGCTTACCAATGTTGTCTTCCTAGATTTGCCATTATTTGGAAACGACACTGATTGCTTGAGTTATGTCGGGACTTATGCATACCATTGTATACATGAGGCAGCCCACGACATTAGCATAAGGCACCTTCTCCATTGCTTGCTGCCCTTTCTCAGACTTCAGACACTTACTCACTTAACTTCAAGTGGGCTGCCAAAGTAGTCAAAACGGCCTTTGCTTTTTGCATGTTGAAGCTCTTAAGAACCTTCTGAATATACATGGCTTGTGATATCCAGGTCCTTCCTGCAGTCCTATCTCTCTGAATTTCCATGCCAAAGATCTTCTGAGCTGCACCTAGATCCTTCATGTCGAACTCCTTACCCAACATCTTCTTCAAGTCTCGAATTCTAGACTTGTCTTGACACGCGATTAGCATGTCATCCACATATAGCAATAGCAATATGATCATCCCATCTTGGAATACATGATAGTACACGCAACAGTCATATAAACATCTTCTAAAATTAATTTTCAGCATAAAGTAATTGAACCTTTTGTACCACTGTCTTGGAGACTATTTCAGGCCATACAGAGACTTCCTTAGCTGACATACTAAGTTTTCTTTCCCATTCTCAATAAACCCTTCTAGTTGAGCCATGAAAATTGTCTCCTCAAGATCCCCATGAAGAAATGCCGTTTTCACATCCATCTACTCAATTTCAATGTCATGCTGAGTTGTAATTGCTAAAAGCAATCTGATAGAAGTATGCTTGACTACGGGTGAAAAGATCTCATCATTATCCACCCCTTCCTTTTGTGAGTACCCTTTAGCCACAAGCCTTGCTTTGAATCTCACGGCTTCTTGTTCATGTAATCCTTCCTTTTTTCTAAATACCCACTTGCATCCAACTAGCTTTTTGTCTTTGGGCTTGGGAACCAATTCCCAAACAGAGTTCTTGTAACGAGACTTAATTTCTTCTGTCATAACACTTATCGAACTAACTCGCTCATCACTTACTATAGCTCCTTGATAAGTAGTTGGATCTCTTTGACTAATGTTGAGAGCATAATTAACTTCGCCTTGGTCAAACCCAAATTTGTCAAGTTTCTTCTTGTTCCGATTAGGTTTGTCCAGTGTTATCCATCTCTGAAATGCAGGTGGCTTGTTGGTTGGAGTTTGAACCCTTTGGGATGTCTGGCGGATTGGAGTGCCTTCAATCTGCCCTGTTTCTTACTCCACCTGATTCTTAACTGGTGAACGATGCTGATGCTCATCTTTTTCCTCAAAACCATTAGATTTTGTATCTTGCTCAATTTCCTTCACCTGAGCTTCTTCCTTACCTGAGTTATTAACGAAATCCTTGTTGCTTCAGTTTCAACATCGTCTTTCTTCTTGCTTTCTTCTTGCTACTACTCTCGACTTTATTCAGAGGCATGGTTGTCTCATCAAAGACAACATCTCGGCTAATAACCTTTTTCCTGTTGTTGAAGTCCCAAAGCTTGAAACCCTTTACTTCTTTCTCAAAACCTAAGAATATACAATGCGTATATTTTGGTTTGATCTTGGACCTTTCATCACTTGGAATATGTGCGTAAGCACTACAACCGAATACCTTGAGCTTGGAATAGTCCACTTGCTGCTCAGACCATACCTTTTCTGCACTCTTAAAGTCGAGAACCGTAGATGATGATTTGTTAATCAAATAACTTGCATGATTAATAGCCTCTGCCTAGAAACTATCGGGCAATCCTGCATGAAATCGCATGCTCCTCTCTCTCTCTCTATGAGAGTTCGATGCATCCTCTCAGCAGCTCCATTTTGTTGGGAATTTTTCTTTAATGTGAAGTGCCTTATTATGCCTTTTTGCTTGCAGTAATTCGTTAACTCATTACTTGTATATTCACCTCTATTGTCATTTCTCAAGTACTTGATCTTTCTTCCAGTTTGATTCTCGGTTTCTGTTTTCCATTCCTTGAACTTTGCAAAAACCTCGGATTTCTGCTTCATGAAATAAACCCAAATCTTCCTAGAAAAATCATCCATGAAAGTAACAAAGTACCTAGCTCCACCTTTTGACTTTGTGGGTGCAGGTCCCCAAACATCTGAGTGAATGTAGCTGAGTTGCTCTTTGCTTTGGTTATTTGCACTGTTACTCGGGAATGATACCTTCTTTTGCTTTCCAAGAACACAATATTTACAAAAGTCCAGTTTGCAGGATGACACACCTTCTAACAAGCCTTGCTTATGTAGTTCTTGCAACCCATTATGACTTATGTGTTCGAGCTTATGATGTCAGAGTTCAGTCTTATCTTCTATACCTAGAGAAACAGCTGCTCCCCCGATTATGATGGTCCCAATTAACTTGTACAGCTTATTGGGTTGTAGGTCACCCCTCATTACCACCAGTGATCCTTTGGCTACTCTTGAGTCTCCCGTCTTTAGACTCGTACCCGTAGCTGGCCTCATCTAAGGTACCCAAGGAAATCAAGTTCTTCCTTAGTCTAGGGACATATCTAACGTTCCCCAAAATTCGTATCATCCCATCAAACATTTTGATTCGAACAGTGCCGATTCCTTTTACAGGACATGAAGAATTGTCCTTCATTAAAGCTTCCCCGCTACTGACTCCTTTGTAAGTATGGAAATATTCTTTTATTGCACACATATGAAAGGTGCATCCGGTATCCAAAATCCAATTTGTGAGAGCCTTGGAGCCTGATGTTACTGAAAGAAGCTCCATGTCACTCTCATGCTCGGTGACTGCACTAGCTGAACTTGTGCGTCCTTCTATCTTGGCTTTCTTCTCTTTCCAAATCCTGCATTTCCTCTTCCAATGATCAGCTGAACCACATTCGAAGAAACCTTCCTTCTTTTCCTTCTTCTTCTTGGATTGTGACCTGCCTCTGTTGCCTGTTTTCTCTTCCTTTATCTTTTCCTGCCCCCTCTCCTTACCTTTGGCATAAAGACCCTGAGGGCTTTCAGTTATATCATCTAGTTTAGCATATGACTGAAGAGCTTGAATTACGTATTCAAGCTTTAGAGACTCCTTTCCAAGCATTAGGGTTGTTCGAAAGTCCTTGAAAGAAGAAGGTAGAGACCTCAGTAAGATGATAGCCAAATCATCACCTTTGTACGTTTCTCCGACCTTTTGAAGATTAGATATGCAATTCTGGAACCTGCATACGTGATCTTCAATATCACCTCTTTCTTCCAGTCGAAGTCCGAATAGTTTATCCTTTAGAAAGTTTATTAGACACATTTTTGCCCATATAAACATTCTCTAACTTTTCCCATGCTTCCTGGGCAATAATCTTTTCGATGATGTGTGACCGAACTGATCGTGTGAGATGGATCTCGATGGAACTATTGGCCTTCTTGAGAACTTTAGTCCATGATGCGTCTGCCATGTTTGCCGGCTTTTCTCTGTCGAGTGCATCATCCAACTCTTGCTGTATCAATACGTTCTTCATCATCATTTTCTAGTCTGTGAAGTCATCTTGCCGTTAAAAGGTTTTAATGCAGATCCTAGATCTGCATTCATCTTTCCTTTGAACATTGCAGGACCCCTTGAGCCAAGCTCTAATACCAATTGTTAAATAATTCTAGCCGGATCTGGTTCTTTAATGTAACCAATGACAATAGACTAAAACTAGAAAAATTTAGGAAACTTAGAAACATACAAGAATTATACTGGTTCGGCAGAATTTTTGTCAACGTCTAGTTGTGATTTCTCTTGGTAGAGAAATCACGGCTCTTTTTATTAATAATAAAGATTACAAAATTTTTGTAACCCTAGAACTAATCTAAAAAACTCTTGGCTGTTCTAACTGTTTTTCTTCTCTTAGAAATAAGCCTTATCGCACCCTATTTATAGATATAGAGTTGGCATACATGTCTCAAGGCTGATTGAATTTTTCTTCCTAAGAGAGATAGGAATTTATACTTATTTTAAACCTAATTGAATAGGGAAATTAGAAATTCTTTCCTAATCCCTTTTGGATAAGAATTGGTATGCCTTTAATTTTCCTAAAAAAATCCTAAATCAACTAGGACATAATTGACGAGCCGAAAACCTAACAATTTCCTCCCATGAAGACACTTAATCTCTCTTTATTGTTAAAGGCGCTTTGGATTGGTTTTCTCCTGTGTCTTGGCTCTTCGCAAATCGGGAAAAAAATCATGTGTATGCTACTGGGGTTGATTTGGAGTTAAAGGATCAGTTGTCTAGTTGCTTTGGTTTGCAAGGAAGGTTCCTTTCCAGATAGATATATCGGTATTCCTATCATCACCACCAAACTAAGTTGTGCTAACTGTGCTCCTCTTGTTGAGCAAATCAAGAATCGTATTATGGCTTGGGTACACTGTGCTCTTGCTTTTGCTGCTTACCCATTCAATCTGTTCTTTGCAATATTATGGTGTTTTGGGGTTTGCATATTTTCTTACCGAAGATGATTATAAGGGATATCAAGAGAATGTTGAGACATTTTCTTTGATCGGAGAAAGGAAAAGATAGTTATCATGCTAAAATTGCTTGGGGACAGGGTTTGTAGACCGAAAAGAGGAGGAGGATTAGGCATTTGTAACTTGTACCTTTGGAATGTATCGATGATGGCTAGGTATATTTGGTACATTTTTTTTCGGATGGCCGTTCTAATTTATGGGCTAAATGGTTTAAGGTTTTATTTAATCAAGCTTATGAGTGTTGAAAATTCCCTCTTCTTACACTTGGAATTGGAGGAATTTGATGAATATTCGCGTGTTGGTGTGCCTGTTCATTGTGGGTATTGTTGGAAACGATCAGAAGATCTTTCTTTGGCATGATTTGTGGAGTGGCCTGAGTAATCTTTTGAAGAGATTTGGAGCTATCCTTGTGGGTACTGTCGGTAGTGATACTAATGCTAAAATCAGTTTTATTGTGGGGTATGGGGCTTGGAATTGGTTTGCTTCTTGGTGCTCAGATTCTACCGAATTTTGGAAAGTATGTCGTTCTATCCATATTAACCTCACTCGTGGGGATTATTTTAAATGGAATCTTAATCCTAGTGGAGCTTTCTCTTCCAAGTCTTTGTGAAGGTGATGGAAGGATCTAGAGCGAAGGAGTCGTGTGATCATCTTCTGTGGTTTAGAGCCTCCATTCTGAGGGCGAGTTTTATTCTTTGGATTGCCATCAATGATCGTTTTGCTACCTTTGATCGTGATGCCCATGACTCTTCTAGGCCCCTTCCCTTATGTATTTTTTGTGATGGAGATTTTGAGTCTCAAGAACATTTGTTTTTCCAATGTCCTTTTAGCGGTGGCATCCAGAAGCATATCTTGTCTAAGTGTGGGTCCTTGTGGCTAAACCTCCAATTGGCTTGCATTTGTGGAGCCTATTACCATGCTGCTTTGGAGAGGCAATTCTCTTGCGACTAGCCTTAAGAAACTTGCTTGGGTGGTAATCTATAGTATTTGGAGGGAACATAACAACCATCTCTTCAACAATTTTTGAAACTCTCATGCCGCCGTTTGTAATGTTGATAAGATTCACCTTAGGCTTTCTACTTTTAATTTTAAGAAATTTATTGGTAATCTCCAGACTACGAGGCAGTGGAACATTGATGTTTAACTAATGCTAGTTTCTTTTGCGTTAAGCTCTTGCTGCTTGGTTTGTCTATGCCATTTGGCATGATTTTGTTGCCTTGTTTTGGGGTCTTTAATACAATACTTTGATTTATAAAAAAAAAAATTGTCAACCTAAAATTCCATCACTATGCCACCACTTCCCACAGTCGGATAGGGTTTATGAAAATCATCGTGGACAAGAAACGTCTATTATTTCTATTATTATAAAATCAAAGAGTTTAAAAAGTTTCATTAATATTTTCTGACGAAAATACCCCACAATTATAGATTAAATAAATATAATTAAAGGTAAAAAAAAGGTAGTAAATCGATCAAGAAAAAAATTAGATGATCAACTGAAAACAGAAGGAGATGGTGAAAACAGAAACCTCCCAACCCATATTGGAAAATCAACTGGCTGATCGTGCAAGATAATCAACTAACTGATCGTTCAAGAAAGAATAGATCGTGTATAGAGATGAACTCCAACATCGTCATCTACGGTTTAGTGGGTTCCTAAGTTGCACCGAAACAGATACGGATACGAGGATACGATACAACATGATACTCCAATACGCCAAAATCAAAAAATCAAAAGATACGATATGAGAAGGATACGAAAAATAAATAATATATTAAAATTCAAATATATTAAAATAAATAATACAACACGATCACTCGTCTATAATCACCCTTGAATTCTCAAGGATTCCAAGGCCAATGCAACATCCCTACATAAAATCAATTTAGTGTTGGTTTTCCTATAGATTCATGGCACTAAAAACCTAGTCTCACCCCCAGAGCCTACCTCCCTAGAGAAAGAGAGAAATTTGGTTATAAGAAATAACAATTAAACCTAACCCGTCTTGTAAGAAACTTACCCTTCTACCACCAAATGCCACTACAGATTAGAAGCCACACCCCCATTGAGATTTTGGCACAAAAAAAAACATATGTTTAAAATATGAAAATATGCACTAGATCAACACAGCAGGGTTTAAGGAACATCATAATTTGAATACAACTCCAGAACTTTGCAAAAATGACAGCTAAATTTCATCGACTTACCAAACTCGTGATACTAAAAATTTCTTCTAAAAGCTTTGAATGAAACAAAACTGTATACATATAATAAAGCATTGAGTATTTGAGTGTAGATCCACATCAAATATCATTAATATAAAATACTGAACTCTAAATCAAAACAACACAAACTTTTCTAATTATTCTCAAATATTACTCATATAAATGCACCGCCAGCTTTTCAGTAATTCGTCTCACTTCCATGATCCCAAAATGAAATAAAGTAACCCTCTAAATTATTGCAACTCTGAATCGAATCGAATCTCACTAACCCTAGGAAACAATCATATAAACCCATCCCCCTAAAATAAAAGAAGTCAACATGCTTATCAAAGAAAAGAATACCAAAGAACCAATAAATCTTGATAATCCAAAGAACTCTCATCAGAAATCCATACTCTCGCAAAAATCATGAGAGAGAGAAAAAAAATTATAGGGTTTAAAGGATAGAGATGAGAGTTGGGTCACTGACTCACCGCGTTTTTCCGTCGAAGAGCAGCCACTCACTGCGGAGACTGTCCATTAACACACACAGACGAGGGCGAGGAAGAGACAAGGGCGAGGGAGAGGCGAGGGCGAGCTGGGTCACTGCACGGAGTCGATGGTGAGGGCGAGACGAGGGTGAGGGAGGGAGAGACGAGAGCAAGCTGGATCTGATTTCCAAATTTTATTTTATTTTCAACTTTGTTTTGACATTTATGTCATCGCGTATCAATCAAAATTACAAATTGACGTATCTAACTATGAAACGTACGTATCCAAACTGTATCCAAATCCCGATGCCATATCCAAACGTATCCAAGCATATCGAACGCGTATCGGACCGATATCGATATCTGAAACGCGATACTGGGGCCATGGACGTTTCGGTGCAGCATACCCAACTCCCCACTTACAACAAACAAAAATCAGGGAGTTTTGGGTTCAATTATGTATGTCGATATGCCTCTTGCTACCTCACCTCTCAAAAACTGATATTTTTTCTTTTACAATTGCTACTGTGATTGAACAATACCAACAGTTTTCACCATTTTTCTTGCTTCAGCTTTCCTCCTAATAATCTGATCATCAACTCTTCAGCCTTCTCTCGCTCTTCTTGGGTGCGCGGGAAGATTAATTCTCTTCTCTCTCGCCGTCTCGCGTAGTTCTTGGATGTGCGGGAAGATTGATTCCTGAGACGAAACAATGCCGACCGATGAGTCCTTCGCGTGCTAATTTAGGCACTCTAGAAAGGTTTTGAGGATTTTGCTATGCATATTCTTCTCTTTGGTTTGCCTGAACTTGCATACAATGTTCATTATTCATGTTCAGTTAAAGCCTAAATTTTTTCTTTTTCCAGGTATGATGAGCCAAATCAACTCTAGGTACAAAATTCTATTGGAATTTGGATTGAATTGTGGTGCTGGTAACATTACATGAAAGGTACCATTATCACTAATTCGATTGAAAACTTATATATGATGTCGATTGATCGTACCACATATAACATTGTATGAAAAGCTTGAATTTGTAATCTTTGTATTGAAGGATAACAAATAGATTATATTCGAAAGGTTTTTTTGGCTGATTTGTTGCACGCCACTGACTTATAGTGTTCATACAAATAAATATAACAAAAAAAAAGTCATGAAACCATTAGTGTTCATAGTGTTCATATAAATATATTAAAATGTGAATATATTATTCATATATTCGAGTTTCATAGTGTTCATATAAATATATGACTCATAGTGTTCATATAAATATATAGAACAAAAAAAAAGTAGTGAAATCGTTTTTTTTTTTTTTAGAAAACACCAAAAAGGCCCTTAAAATTATTAAAATGTGAAATTTTGTATAACCATATATTATTACAAATTTGGGATAACCAATATAAAAATATCACTCATTAAGAGTATTTTGTAAAAGATAAAATGATTATGCCCCAGTAACGTTAAATACTAGCTACGCCATTGACCAATTCTTGAGAGGATCCATCAAATCTTGGTATACAATTCAATTTGGAATGTATAGATCTATAAACATGGTAGTTAGGTTTTTTCAAACTTTGAAGTTTGGACTGAATTGTGGTGCAAGTGAGCAGGTAACTCACAAATTCAATTGAAAAATCTCCTACGCTATCTATTGATCATACCACAATTGAAAACTCCATATAGATGCAAATTTTCTTTTGTATGTCACAAATGTACAGAGGACAATTCCAAGACATTTGACAGAAGCATTGTTACCAGCAGGCACGGACCTATAGGGTGGCCAGGGTGAGCTCCAACCTATCTCCAATGCGAAAAAAGTAATAAAAACCTAGGTATAGTAATTTTCATCTATCTTATAAGTACAATTATTTTGTATCAGTTTAAATATTTATTTTTGTTTCATTTAAAGTTTGAGATATTTAGATAGTTTCTTATTATTTCTCATCATTTAGGAGATCAATATATAACCTAATACAACATTTTATTTATTATATATTATGATCAAGATTGAAATATAAATGGAAAGCAATATCACCAAGTTTTCTAGAATATGAAAAAATCAAATGAGTTTTTAATAAATTTCTATTAAATATATTTCACTAAGGAAAATTAGTTTTAAATCAGTTCACCTCTATTTTCAATTCTGAGTACATCTGCCTTCTAAATATTAAAGATCGTGATGGAGTTTCAAAATTAAATTGAAACTGCTAGGAAAAAAAAAGAGTTTTTTTTTTTTATAAAACTGTAAAAAAAACTAAAACTAAAAATGTGTCTTCAAGAACATAATTTTAACACGATCTATATTTCTTATGTAGTTTTTTTTTTTTTGGTTTATGTTGTAATCAATTTTGAAATAGAAATATAAGATCGTATAAATTACCTAGCCTAGAAAGTCTTTCTGCCCCTCGCCCTTTCAACCCTTGGTTTCTCTCTGTTCTCTCTCCTTGGCAGAGAAAACAATCCCAACTCAACCCTAGCGACCGGCCCCTTTGGGGGGTTGGTGGCATCCCCTTACTTCCCCCTTCTCTTATCTCCTCCTCCTTTCTTCCACTCTTCTCCTCCTCTTCTTCTCCATCTTCTTTCTCTTCCTTTTTCTTTTTTCTTTTTCCATCTTTCACTTCTCTAGATTTCCCCATCTCCTATTTCTCCATTTTTGCTTCATCTTCTCCTTCTCCTCCATATTCTCTTTTCCTCTTGATGTTTTCTCCGCCCATTGTGGCTTTTATTGGCTCCACTTTTGTGGTGGCTTTTGCTCCACCTTTTATGGTGACTCCAGATGCTTCCCATGATTTGAACCCTCATTCTCTTCCTAACCCTCACCAAATATATTTAGTTGCTACTCACCTTAGATTTTTAACCACCAGATTCCACCCCCACAACCCCTCCATTATGGATCTGCCCGTAGTGGTTTTGGGTTATTGTTAAAGTGCATGATGCACTCGTTAATGAATTATGGGAGCACCTTGTGTGCATAAGCTGGCTCACCCCCATTTTCCGATTGGTTATTCGGTTGCACTCCTCTACTAATTGATGGTTGTGACTTAGTGGTTCTGTGGTGGCTATGACAGCTTGGTGGTTGCACTCCTCTACTAATTGGTGGTTGTGACTTAGTGGTTCTGTGGTGGCTATGACAGCTTGGTGGGAAGGTTACAAGCGATGTGCCGTTTTCCATTAGTGGTTTTTTTTTTTAAGTTTATTTATATTTTTGGGATGTTCTTATTATTGAATTTTCATTTCTTTGTAATTGTTGGTTTATAGTAATGAATATACTTTTCTGATTAAAAAAAAAAAGTCTTTTTGCCCTTGATTGCATTTCCTCTCATGCCACCAAAAAAAAATTGTTTTGTAAGGTAAACTCTCAATTGTTTTATAAGATATGGACGGTTATACATAAAATATCTATATAATTTGTTCACTAAAAGAATTCCTTCAATTTTTTTCGAAATTTCCCCATTGTCGTCATAACTTTATTTATTCATATCAATATTTCATTTATTTGCAAAAATATTTTATTCATACATATGAATAAATTTAAATTTTCGACATTTTAAACTTCGAATGACGGGTTAATAAGTTCAAAAGCACCATCTGCACTTGCGAGTGGCATTTGGCGCACTACGCACCCCTTCATTCATCACTTCACAAACGTCTCTTTGCACAATCTCCTTTTCTTTTCGTCGGATCATCTCCTTTCTTTTACTTTTTTATTTAATTTTTCTCTTGATCGATTCATACCTTTTTAATCTTCAATTATATTTGTCTAAACAAGAATTGTGGGGGCATTTTCGTCAAGAAAACTTGGTAAAGCCTTTCGAACCTCCCAACTTTATAAGAATTGAGATAAGACAAAAACCACTAAAAATTATCGTTTATTATAAACGGAAACTTTCCCACCAACCCAAACCAACATGAGAAGAATTTGATGAGAAAAGGCGTCCGAGAAGTTGCAGATGAGAAGAGATTTCAATGAAGTTGCAGATGAGAAGAGATTTCAATGAAGTTGTAGATGAGAAGAGATGTTGATGAAGTCGCGGCTGATGACACACGTAATGCGCCGAAATACCTCTCGCAGGCTCAATCGGCACCTGCGGTGAGGCTAGTTATTATAAAACTAAGAGGATGAGTAAGTTTCACCTAACTTTTCAGACAAAATTATCCATCCATTAATAATCTTTCCATTTAATAAATAAGGATGCAATAGTATTTTAGTGGAAGAATGGGCAGTTACTCAAACACTCAAGTTTCAAATCTCTCGCTTTAATCGGTCGCAACTCTTGCATTTGGAAACTTTCTCTTGTTTGTTGACTTGCGTCCATTCCAATGGCTCGAGACTCGGGCTATAAGGCCTTTTGACTATCGAAAAGAGGTCTCTTTGTTCAATCTATCTGATGTGTCATTCTTTTTTATTTATTTTACCTTTTGAATTTATTTTCATTTCTCCTTATTTCTTAAAAATAATAAAAAATAAAAATAATTATTGTACACGCACATTTATGCGAGGATGTGAGCTATTTTCTATTATTATAAAAATAAGAGAATCAAAAGGCTTCACCAAAATTTTGTGACAAAATACGCCCATAATTCTAAATTAAACAAATATAATTGAAGGCGAAAATGTAATATATCGATCAAAGGAGATCATTAAAAAACCAACGTTAAAGAAATGATAAATGAAATTAGAAATAAAAAGAAATATCCGTGGAGGGGAAAAGGTGGAGAAAGATGTGGAGGGACCGAGGGAGTGAGTAGTTACTCCTCCCACAATCTTTTTATTTATTTTTATATTTTTTGATTCAATTCATTTCTCCTAAATTAAAATATATATATATATATATATATATTTATAGAGGCGTAACCAGGTACAGGTAAGCTGGTTTAATATAAAGTCAACTCTAGGTAACATGGTGGACGAAGGGCATAAAGATGGTGAGCAAGTAGTAAAGAAAAGGTACCAGCATTGTGGTTCGATGCGAATATTAATAATATCCAAATTCAAACTGTTAAAATCTTAACTGTTTAATATGATTTAAATTTCTAAAATTAGAAATAAAATTGTTTCCAATCAAACTGTTACTATCGGTTCGGTTTGAATCGATACAGATAATTTAGGCATAATATAGAATTTGTAATATATATAAACTATACGGATGCACCGTCAAATTTCCAACAAAATCATCTTAAGGTTCCTTCATTCAAAATATTTACAATCTGAAAAATCAAACTTTCAAACATTTTAACCAAAATATAAAAGAAACAATAACATTCGAAATGAAACCAACAAAATAAAGTAACATTTGAGGTTTTTCAAACTAACAAAATACATCAATATTTACTAAATTTACTTCAAACATTCTAACTAAAATATAAAACACACAACAACATTTAAATGAAACCAATCAAACCACAGTAACTGGAGTGTACTTATGCATGTAAGGGTGTATGAGACTTGTAAATTAATATAAATTAATATATTCATTAACAATCTGGTTTGAATTTAACGATTTTCTAATATGAAAATTCAAAACCAAACAGTTACTAATGAAGTATTTTGGATTCTCAAACCGTTTGACTTTCATCCAGTTAAAACCTAAATCGTTAAATAAATAGTGGTTTGGATTAATTCGGTTAATGTTTTCAACGGAGTTATCCCTACTCCTAGTTACTAGTGCTAAAATCCATCCAACTTCTTTTCAATATACGGGTAAAGTTGAAACTAATAAAATTTGGCATACATTCAATCTGCCGTGGCAACAATATTCTATAGGACATCTCATCAATGGTTAGAGTACGAGGAAAAAAAAAATTCCCAATTTTTTAAATTAGGCAAAAACCAATTTTTGAGGAAAAAATTTTGGAAAAATAAATTTTGCTATTATTGAGAGTTGAACTCAAGACCACCTACTCACTAAATGAGAGTCAAAATTTTTAACAAACGGAGTAATATCGTTTAAAGGGAAAATTACTTTACTAGCCTATAATTTACACGTTGTAACAGATTTATACACGACCTTTCAAATGTTGCAATTAAACCCCCTCCTCCCTTCAAAAATCTTCAAAACTTAACTCCTTGGCCACTCCGTTAATTTTTTTGTCTCAATTTCTATTAAATGCTAACATCGGGTTTGTAAGTCCCAATTTTCAATGGTATCAATCTCATCAAAAGGACATATATGTCAATTTCGCTATAGCCCCCAATTAAGTTTTCTTTTCTCGATTTTGTTTCCCTTCTCTTAGCAAAAATGGATAAATTAATGTAAATAACTAAACATGGACTCAGACTATTTTGGGACGAGCTCCAGTTCACCGAAAATGTAAAAAAAAAAATATGGAATAACCAAAAGAAATTACTATCTTACTAAGAAAATTGATTTTAAATCAGTCTTTCTCTATTTTCAAGATTGAGTTCAATCCACTTCTATTTTCAAATTTGGGTTTGTGCATAGTAATAATAATTGGGTAAATTAATCTCAAATTCTAATTTTAAGTGTAGAAATGAAATTAGAATCCAAACTTTCAAGATTGAGGCTAACTCACGCACCCCAGTTGCCGGCGATTTGCATACATCAGGGTTTTGGAGATCACTGTGGAATTAGTTATTTTCTTTTTAACTAGACTTTTATAATTAGTTGATTACTTTTTTTTAATCAAATTAGTAAATAACTCAATATCAATTATGTTTAGTTTCTTTATAGAATAAATATAAACTTTCGTATAAAGAATATTGTCTAAAAGTAAAACACCAAATTAGGACAATTTTTTTTTTTTAACAAATGGTGCATATTATTTAATAATACAGATAAAATATTATTATTAATTTCACATATTTTTGTCTTACATAGGTATAATTATCATTTTATATATTGTATAATAAGATAATAAAAAATAAAATAAGAAATCTACCTAGGCATCCGCTTAGGCCTCTCTTAACTACCTATGCACTGGGCCTTACATGCTGCCTTAAAAACATCTAGCACCATTTTGAATATTGCATCAACATCTAACGAAAGTTGGAACGAAAAATTTAAGCAAATTGTAACATTTTGAAATGTTTATGATATTAACTGCAACATTTGAAAAATCATGTATAAACATGTTACAAAGTGTAAATCACAAGATAGTAAAATGTTATTTGCTCTAAAAAAAAGTTTTATGAAAAATTCCACATGAAACTCCCAAGTAAAATCTCATTTCACCCCTTGGACTTATTACAGAACATTCGAGTTCATGTCATTCCCAAAGCGACCGATAGGAGCCTAGCACCTATGCAACTTGGCGGAAACTTAGGTGATTTTTTTAAAGACAAAATTCAACAAATTAATAATATAATAAATAGTATCAAATAATTCTATAATAAAAATTAATTACCTAGATAAATAAATTTAGTTTAGAATCATAAATATTGAAAATGTAAATTTTTTATTAATTTTATTATACAACATTCTATATTCTTTAATTTATTATCTTTGCTTTAATTAATAATTATATCATTAACTAAATATTTAATAAATAAAATAAGTTATATAACTAAATATATACATAACGACTCTAAATTGGATTTACAAACTAAAAAGTTATACAAACAAATCCACCCCAACACCTAATCAATATGTAGGGCGATTGCTCACCTTCGAGCGTCTACGTGCTGCGTGCTGCCTAAGCCGACTAAGTGGCTACCATTTTGAACCGTGAGCGAGAGTCTGAGAGACACACATTTAACAGTCACAGTTAACCGTTATAAAGCTGACCCTAAAACTCATTCTCATTGTCCAAGCCATGTCTATTTCCACCCCAAAAAAAAAAATGCCATGAACACTACCTTAAACAAAATATCAGAACCATACGTAAATACCTATAACTAATGAACATGAGCATTGGCATCCTCTAGTTTTACTTCTAATTGCACACAACAGTGTCCACAAATGAACAAACTCACACATACATCGGTCATTCTTCAAAGGTTTGGGAGAAAGAATTACTAAAATTTCATTAAATCAGAATCATAAAGGAAACAAAAAATAATTAACACATTAATTACGACAAAATAATGAACAATGCAGTCACACATGAAGGAGAATAACAAACAAAACGACGTCCCAAACTCAGACTGACAAAATTGAAACCCACAGCCAACTGATATAGATATAAATGTTCAGGTGGACAAATATAGTGAGAAATAAATACCCCTTGCTATGGTGGTATCCTACTATCCTGCATGGACTCAAAAACCGCTTTTCTTCTTCATCAAATAAGTTAATCAACCAAGCAACGCTCTGTTAGCGGTGAGTTACCTGATGCATTATCGCATCCAAAGAGAGGTTAAACCCAAATCATCATCATCAGGTCAAAGCCAAACTACATAACTGCACATGAACAACTTCTTTCATTCCCATTGTCAAATTCATCATCTGATCCGTCCTCTTCGCTGCCAATATGTTTAACCTCAGCAAAATACTTACACGAAGTAACAAAAATAAGAATCAAAGAACGGGAAATACAATGGAAGAGAAGAAACAGGAAAATAATATACGTACTGCTTCACACAGAATGCAAGAAAAACATCTTGCAAAACGACATAATATACGCAATGTAAAGTTTAACCCCAAAAGTGCACTAAAGAACAAGCATTTATCAAGGATAATAATCTAGGGCATATTAGTCAATCCAGGGTGCTTTTCTTCTTTCTCTATCTTGCCCTGCAGTTAACTGCTGGATTTTTTTCGTTTTATTTTTTGTATACTTCAATAGAAATGGATGCTCTGCAGCTGATATAGCCATACATGCACAAATGTCATGTTCCATTTTTATTTATTTTGTATATGGGAAACAGAACTTTTTGAGATACAAATTTTTAACAAGAAGAACTTGGCAGACAAGATGTCCATCAAAGCTCAACATTAAAGAACCAGAAAAACAACAGCAAATACATTAGCAATCAGCTTGCAGATCCCAAGCAAGAATAGATTAGCATAAAAAAATGGCTCTAAAATGATTTGACATTGCAAAGGTGCTACAAGTCTAATTTTCCACAGTAAAAATCCATTATCACCACCTTATCTTTAAAATTTGATGTTTCAGTTAGGTTACTAGGATACAGCCAACAATGTATATCGAGCTAACACACTCCTCATGTCAGCCTATTGTGCCCATGGAAAAGTACATATAACTAAACAGAGAAATATATAGGTGCCACCCCCACTCTGTACCTAACAAATTAACAAACAAATGGGGGATCTAAGATTATAAATTTTGATGAAAGAAGCTTCTACAACTAGAGACCTGATACCATATTAGACAACCACTAGAACTCAAAAGGTTAAGCTGTTAAAGAGTGAACCATAGGAATCTAACGATTTTTATTGAAAAATCAATGAATAAGGTAAAACCACACATCCTCAAAGACTAAGTGCCTTTTCATTAAACCCCCAAAAAAAAAGCCAAGTCAAAACCATGAAGAAGTAGAAATCTCTTGGGAAAACCCACACCATTATGAATACTTCAACTAACCCAATACAGACTAGCAGTCAGTAAGGTTTATTAAAAAACCAATAATATACAAGTGAAACCCCACAAGCATTAATACAATATCTTTTCACAGGATGAAGTCAAAGGTAGAAAGACAACAATGGAAGATATTAGCACATTATGAGGACAAGATAAATATGGGAAGATGATTCACTGCATCACTCTTCCCAAAGTCATTTTTATTACTTATCACAAGCAATGCATTATGATACAATAATCTTAACTCTAGTAAGAAACCTATCTTCCTCCCTCGAAGTACAAGAAATATTTTCATCCACAAACAGTAATCTGCATAGACTGCTTCCCACAAAAAATCCCTGGATCAAGTTATAAGCTAGCTTCCACCAACAACCTACTCAAAATATCAACTACTTATTTCAATAGAAATGAGGGAAACATGTCACTCTACCTACCTAAAAGGTCTAGGATACCCTTGGGCATATCATAACAAATAACTGAGAAATAGCTGCGCTCATCAATCCATTCCTCGATCGAGTCCGAACTCTTCTTCTCAAAAGCATGACTTGAAAATAAGTCAATGAACATGATCATGTGCTTTCTCAAAATCAAATTTGAATCCAATCCCCTATATTTTCACTAGATACTCTTGGATTTATAGAAATTAAAACCAAGCCAAAAGTCGGTCTACCATTGAAAGGAGTCCCTTTGGAAATTTTTTGTTGTCTGAGAGACACAGTAATCTTATCATTCAAATCCCACTCATCCTCAATTATAACACCTTTGCTGAATTCTTACAAATGTTTGCAACCAAACTTGTGAGCACATTATCTTTAAATTGCTAAGATTGGAGGTTCTTGGGGATCAAATAAATGCATGTGGCTTTATTACAAACATTATCAACTATTATATCTTGGGAGATACACCAGCTATAACCCAGATATGAGGCTTGAGTTTCTTGAGAACTCACAACTATCATTACATAGTTGACTCTAGTTGTGCCTACTGGACCAAATGAAGATATATTTGGGCATACCGTGCTCCAATGATTCATAATACTTAAGAAAATTTCACATACCTGGGCTCAAATTCCCTGATCTGAACAAGCTCATTTCCACAAGTATCCATCCACTGCACTTTCCTCGTTTCTGCATGACCAGGAATGTCACTTTGATTTTCACTCAATGCTTCACGTACATTAGCACTCTCAATAGAAACCGGAGTTCTTTTTGATGGCTTCTTCAGGCTACTTCTAAGAGCTACCTTTCTTGCATCATGATCACCATCAGTATCAGCTTTATGATCCTTGCCTTCATCAGAAACAAGAGACCCAGGCAAGATATCCTGCTGTTGGGCAGGGCCTACTTTAAGAGGAGATGGAGTGTCAAGCCCGGCGGAAGCGCGACCAAAGCAGACAAAGGAGGCGCAGCCGCCGGAAAGTCGGTTCTTTGCGGAAGCCAGCTGGAGGTCTGGTTCAGATTCTCGGTCCACCAACTGGTACTGATTCCACGGCGAAACTCTCATGGGTTTATCTTCACTCTTCTGACCCAAGAGAAGAAGGGCCAGGCCTTTGCTATACCCAGAAGCTGAAGATGAGAAGAACCCTCCTCCTTCTACTGCCAATAGCATCAGTTCTGCTCATTTGATCACCAAGATGTGTTTTCTGTACAGTTGGACTCTCCTCAGAAGAACCAAAGCAACCTGACTTCCATGCACCAATAATTTACCGTCAGAATAATGATAAAATATCAGCATTTGCATCATTGACATTCTACCAAGTGAACCTGTTCCCAACCTTTAGAAAAGAGTGCATATAATATGCTGCGCCAGACAAAAGCCCACAGAACAAATAGAATCATGTCTGAATGTGTCAACATAAGAAAAAATTTGATAGTATGATACAACAAGTTTTTCCCCACACACATTTACACGAAATTTATTCTTGCGAAAAAAGTAATATCGTGTTTCCAAATGAATCATAGATTGATGAAATGAAACGATGCTTGAATGCAAGGTCCTGATTAACGATTTCGACGACATAGCATACCAAAGATCTTGTAATAGAGCATTGCTAAATACACATATATGCATGCTAGCAAGCATAAATCTCATTAAACCTATAAACTTATCACACATTCTAAATTCTTTTTTCTTTTGTTGGGAATATACTCTAAACCCTAAACACAAGCATGTTGATACATGAGGTTTTTTTGTTTGTTTCAATTGTGTATAACAGTCACCATGAGACAATGGATGACCCATGACCATATCATGTCAAAGCTTTCCCAACTGTTCATACACAACACCTATAGAACATAATATGAACTCAATTTAGATAAAACATGGTTTCCATCAGAAGTTCAATTCATTGAGGAATACACATTAACCAACAGAATATCACAGTAGATAAGAATGTAAGCTTATATCAAGATCCCATAAATTAGAGCAGCCCCTAATAATTCAGTAAACTATTACAAAATTACAAAAAGTAATAATACTAATTATTATTATTATTCAGCATTTCAAGAAACAGTTATGCATTAGCGATCACAGTCTTCAGGTAACTCTTTTTCTGTACTCACAGTCAATCATTAAAATAAACCAACACTAACTAATTAATATATATATATATATATAGTATGACATCCACAAAAAAGTAAATAACTGCATTAGTTTCTACTAGTGATATTTGAAGATAAGAAGATAAAAAGCTCAAATGGACCTGATACTATAACATCCCTAAATCCTACGTTTGGTTGCACACAGCAAAGATCAAATCAAGGGAAATAAAGATTATGAATCTGAAGCATCTTCAGTAACTACAATTTTTTCGGCAAAACTGAGCTGGAATTGACTTCTTCCTTCTTCTTCTTTTTTTTCAAAAAGCCAAGAGCAAACTTTACTTTCTGTACACTATGAGCACTTTCTGAGGACCAATCGGAAAATTAGATCAAAGAGAAAGGAAGAAGAGTCGGCAGTACCTGAAAGGAGTTGCAGAACCAAGAAATGGAGATCTCCAGCTGTTAGTTGGTCGTCAAACCGGCGGCTGTGACTTCTTCGATCGCGGCCGGTACTGAAAAATGGGTAATGAATCGGGGGGTTGGGAGAGAGAGACAGAGAGACACAGAGAGAGAGAGAGAGTAAAAAAAAAACAGAAAAGAAAGGAAAAAAAAAAGAGAGAGAGAAAAAAGACCAGGATGGGTTTACTTATGGTTGCTATTATTTTAAAGGTGGATAGGATAGTGATGGGCCCGGCCCGTATTAGTTTGTTTCTGTTTTCCCTTTTCCCATCCCTCAACGTGTTTCTCCAAATTATGATTCATTTGCTGATATTATATGGTTACCATTTTACAGCTACGGGACATATTCCACATATATTTTTTTCAATAAATAGAGTATTTATTTAATATTATATTTTAAATATAGGGAATTTGAACCCTTTCTTCTATTCATAATAAACTACGTTAATAAAATGTCTCATGAATATAACATCGTATCATCTAATAATTTTTTCATTTTTTTTATTTGAGTGTTTTCAGATTTGTATTTGGTATGTTGAGACCGTATAATGACGACGTTGAATTTTTTTTTTCTTTTTTTTCTTTTTGTTTCAATGCCTCTAAAAGAAATGTCTTTTATTTCAAGTTACATACGGAACAACTATATATGTGCAGTATGTGCAGTTGATAAGATAAATAATTTCTATATTTCCATACCCATTTGACCTTTTAATTAACTCTAATCTTATGCTAAGATAGTATAAAAATAACCTCATGCCTACTAGAAGTATTTCGGCTCGCTACATGTGACTTCACAATTGAATAATTTATTGGCACGTAAGTACGCAAGGCATTTTTATATCATGCCACATTACGTGAGACTTTAAATGCACTTAAATTTCTTGTATAAGGCTTGTTAATTTCCTAGTTTTTAATATATATATATATATATATATAATTTGGTTACAATTTTTAATAATTCTTATTTTTTAAAACTAACGAAAAATAAACAATGTAAATGGAGTCTTTTCAGCGAACAAATAACATGCAACGTTTATGTTTAAACCACCCAAAACAATTCAAATCAATTTGTTGATAATGGTCTCGATTAGAATGATTTCATTACTATTTTTTTAAATATCAAACCGTATCAAACTATTATAATTTTAACGGTTGGATTTGAATGATATTTACATTGATCCAAATCGTGGCCACACCTAAAGAACATAAATCTATTGTATACGTGTGTGTCAATTTTCATTTTTAATATATAAATTTGATTACAATTTATAATTTATTTTTTAAAATGAAAAATAAAAAATGTAAACGGAGTTTTTTCACTTGCCCTAGGCATATAGAACCAAAAACTTGAAACCATACCATTCCGAATCAGATCAAACCGAAAAAATACCAAATAGTAAAACCGAAGTAATGATTAGTACGATACCAAAAAAGTACCGATTTATGTCGATACAATTTCGATTCCGAGGTTTTGAAAACCCGTCCTATACTAATATTGAACCGAATTGAAATAATATTTTATTGAAAAAAATAAAAAACCACGTCTATTTCCATCTAAAATGCTAATGTCAGTTTGTAAGAGTCAAAACTGAAAAACCAAAACCTATTATACTTTGAGATTCACAACAAGCCCTTTTTATCGCCGAGTCGCTTCTTGATACAATCTAGAATTGTCTTGTTGGATGCTTCAACTTGGCCATTGCCCTGGGGCTAATAAGCAATTGAAGTGAAGTGTTTTATCTTCCATGACTTAAAGAACTCGTTGATTATTATGCCAATGAAAAGTCCCATTGTCTGCTAGAACAACTTTAGGAAGTCCAAACCAGCAAATAATCTAGTACCAAATGAATTATTGAACATCGGCTTGGGAAATCATATCCAAGGCTTTTGCTTTTACCTATTTGGTGAAGTAATTAGTGGGGACGATTAGGTACTTCTTGTTTGGGACTAGTGTGCTTGGTAAGGGTACATTGATGTTAATCCCCCATTGCATGAATGACCAATGACTCGTTTGTGCATGCAACTCCTTTGGTTGTGCAAACTGGTTAGGCTTAAACCTTTGGAATTTGTTTCATTTCTAGGCATATTATGTAACGACCCAGATTTTCTTTATAATTGTAATTTGGAAAAGTTCGTGTAAAATTACCATTTTGCCCTTGGTCAGGGCAAAATGTTAACTTTTGACTCGAGATACTGTTTGAATGTTAACCCTTAACTGTTACGTAGGTCGTGTTGTCACAAATTCGTAGACAGGCGACATGTCAAATTTGGACGTTCAACGCAAAAGTTACGGGTCACGGAGTTCGAGGGTTACTATTACGTTTTCCGAGAGTTTGGACCAAGTGGCATTATTGGATTGGTCAACTGATTCCTTGGACCAATCTGATGAGTGACAAGTGTCACCCATCTAACTAGCCCACTTACCTAAAAGATTGGGGTGCATGTATCTGCCTTCCTTTCCATTTTTGCTCATTCGAACTATGTACCCACTTTGTGCAAACACACACAGAGCCATCGACCACCTTCTCTAAACCTTCACCTTCTTTTAGTAAGCCTGAGGAGTGACTGAGTGAGTGTTGGACGGTGACTCAGGGTTGAGAACGGCGGTGCACGGCGAAGAGGACACCACAGGTAAAAACCCGAAACTTTCATGATCGGGTCAAGTTTGGGTTTGGATTTTTAGGCATGGTTAAGTGGATTTAAGGAACCAGATTGATTTCTGAGGTTAGAACGTGCAGATTGGAGCCTAGAACCAGGCTTGAAGGCACTGTAATCGACTAGAAATAGATCGGAAAACCAACCTCCATTGTTGCTCGAATTAAGGTACGTTTTTAATGTGTTTTAGATGATTTTGAAACCATAGATCCAACCTAGACACCTAGACGATCTAGTAGGACGAAACAGTTTTGAAAATGAGTCAAAATGGGCGAGTTACAACCGGGTCGGGCTCGCAGGTTTGGGCGACCCAATTACAGATCCGTCGAGAGGTTAGTGGTGATGACGTCATCAGTTGACGTCATTACTTATCAGGATGTCAGAAAATGTGGACCACCCAGAGCATGACACGTGTCACATGTCAGTGCACAGTTAGCATTGATATGTTAGTGACGTGGCCCAATTGGAGGGTGCCATGTGTCACGGATATGTTAGTGACGTGGACCAGTGTGCGACTGACACGTGGCACTTGTTAGAGCCTGACACATGGCACCTATCAGAGCCTGAAATGTGGCACCTATTAGAGTCTGACACATGTCAATCTGACATTGTCAGATGATGTCATGTTGACGTCAACAACGTTGACCGTTGACTTTTGACCAGACGCGCTGACCCGCGCGTAGGGGCTTGTGGGCATAAATTTTGAGGTGGGACTAGCACCATTTTCAAGGTTTTGACGTTACAAATCTAATGGCGGTGATTTCATGTCGATATGAGACCGTTTGATAGGTCAAATTAAGGTTTGAAGCCTCAGGAAGCGTGTTCGGGACGCGTTCCAGAGCCGGTTTTGTTCTAGGGTTTGATTTTTGATCTAGTGGGGTCAGTTAGTGACCTTTGGATGTGTTTGGACAGGCCCAGAGATTGTATTTAGCTTCGGGACAGGTTTAGGCTATTCGTTAGCGTAGCAAGGGCTGACTGTGAGTGAACTGGTTGTTTTAGACTGAAATACATGCATAACCGATTTATATGTTTTCTAAATGATTTATGTTAAATGTTTTGGAATCATGGAATTTATATACTCGAATCATTGGTCATGGACTATGCTACGGATTTACGTGAAAATTAGGTTTTCAGGCTTGAGACCCCTTTGGTGACTGATTGACTCAGGTTTTGGGGTCAACAGAGTTTTAAAAGAAAGATTGATTCAAATGATTTGACCGGTGATCCGGTATGAGCAGTTTTCGAGGAACAAGTTTTAAGAAATGGATTCTGGAGGCAGATTTGGAAGGTTTATGGCTTAGTCCCAATTTTAAACAGTGGCTGTTTGGATATCAGGAAAGATGAATTTCAAAGATGATATTACTGAATTGCATGTTTTCACACTTATATATATATATACCCTCCTGTATGTGCGGATTAGTCTCCTCTAAACGTCGAGGATCCTGGAGTTTTCACGATCCACTGCCTGGGATGAGTGACTCCGAGGAGGAGCTCAGGCTCAGGAGTGCGAGTTATGATATTGTCTCGGATATGTTAGGGTCCGAGGCAGGTGTACCCCAGACGTCGTATATCCTAGTGGTAGACTCGGAGATGAGACCCCGAGTAGTACGCGTACTGTAGAGAAATCGTTACGGATATTGGTTGGACATCTGGGATGTCGATGATGGGTTATATATATATATATATATATATATGTATATTATGTTTCACTGAGGTTGTGTCTAGACATATATATGCATATATATATATATATATATGTATATGTATAAAAATTTATATGTATGAATTGACTGTGCTTACACGTTTTATCTTGAATGCATGCATGTTTCTAAAACAGAGGGTCAGATTATATATATTTTTGAAATGTGTTTATAACTGATTTTTTTTTGTCCACTCACATTTTGACTGTTTTCGTGACCCTCCAGGCGGTTATACTAAGCAGGGGACCGACTCCGGGGCTGAGGTATAATTAGCACCATTGCATTCTATTCACCTTATGGGGTAGGTGTTTGTATTTTTATTATTAGTACGAACCTAATGCTCTCGTCCCTTGTCTGACATTACTATTATATTTAAAACAGTGTGTATTTTGGAACCTAGTAAGGGTATTTGTGGTAATATAACCCTGAAAAGGGTAGTTGTGGCATTTTGAGTTGCACGTCAGATGGGACCAGGCCTTGCCCCCAGTGGTCCCCAGGGAGGATCGGGGCGGGTCTTGTCATATTATAATGCTTCCTGACACAAAGTCGGCTAGTAGAATCCTGCACTAAGCATTTTTTGCGCAAGCGACCTTCCACCGAAATGATTTTCGCATAATCCTTTGTGAATTCCATCCAAGACATTCAATGCCTCGGGATGTAACACCCCATGTATTAGCGAGAACGAAAAATGACTATTTTCCCCCTAAAAGTCAATTTGAATTTTGATCGAGACATCTTCTAGAAATTTTGAAATAACCATTACGTGGTCTTGGCCTTCTAACGACTCGAAATTTGGGGAAGAAAAGTAAATTTGGGAAAAATTAAAGAAGAATGACTATTTTGTCCTTTAAGGGTCAAATGGTTGAATCTTCAACCTGAATATTGGCTGAAATTTCCGTAAAGACCATTGTGATGGTCTTGGAGTCTTGAGTCTATAAGCAGGTGGTACGTTGAAATCATAGATCTTATGCGATGGATATGGGTCAAAAGGTGTTAAGGGCATTTTGGTAATTATGAAGTAAGGGTATTTTGTTCATTTCGCATTGAGATATTATGTGAGAATGGCACTTGTCCAGAGAATTCTGGACCTTTCCTCCCAATTAAGCTCCACCGGCTTTCTCCCTTATATATATATATATATATATATATATATATGTGTGTGTGTTTGTGTATGGAGTTTCGGTGAGGTAAGGCCGAATATGAAAAAACAGAAGGAAAAAATGAAAAATCGAGCGCGAGAGAGAGAGAGAGAGAGAGAGAGAGAGAGAGAGATTAACCAAAGAAAAAGATGAAACAGAGAAACCAAAGAGAAAGTGTGGGTGAAAAAGTGAAGGAAATTGTGGGTGAAGAAGTGGAAGGATACAAAAAACAGTGAAGGTTGTAAGGAACCCATTGTAACAACCCGTCTCGAGTTTACGCGATTAATTAAGGACTAATTAAGGATTATCGAGACTAATAAGGAATTAGTCGAAGATTTTCGGACGGTCGGTGTAAAATGACAATTTTACCCCTAGAATGGGCAAAGTGTTGACTTTTGACTCGGGTGATCAAATGCACAAGGATCGAGGATTGTTATGTAGATCGAAACGATACGAATCCGTAGCCAAATGGCACATCGAAATCGGACATCGTAAGGGAAAGTTACGGGTCACGGAAAGTTTCGGGTACTATTGCATGAATTACAAGGTAGGTGAACATTTGTCTCTTGTGGGCCCAGATATTTTGGTTAGGCCCAATGGATGAGTGACAAGTGTCACTCATCCATTGCCCCTTTCCCTTCATTCATGCATATCTCTCCTGCCCTTTTCTTATTCGATCCAAACCAAACAACCCAAACCCCCATTACCCTTTCGATTGAGATCAGAGAGACTGAGAGTGATAATGAGGCTGAGGGGTGAGTGAGAGACGAGGAGATGACGTGGGAGGCGGCAGGACCACGGTGGACGGCTGAGGAAACCCGAAAAAATTAAACTCTTAACCCGTGAAATTAGTTGGATTGGATTTGATGTTTTGGGCTAGTTTTGATGGTTTGGATGTGATCTGGGAGCTCGTACGAGCATGTAGGAACAAAAACGTACGGCTGAGGGCTACTGGACATCCTTGGTTGGTGGTTCGATGGTGGGCCGTGACTGTTCGATCGTGGCAGGTAATTTCTGGACCTTTTCTTCTAATTTTAAGATCATAGATCGATTGTTGGATTCAATACGAGGCTAGGGGTCCAAAAATAGTGTGGATTGGTGGTCGGAGGAGTGAAAATTAGTCGAGTCAGGTTGCGGGTCCAGTTGACCTGGTTGCAAAGATCCGGGGTCGACTCGGTTGGAGGTAGACGACGACGACGTCAACAGGTGATGTCATCATCTGTCAGAGGTGTCAGGCCACATGGCCAATAAGGTGCTGCCATGTGGCAATTGTCAGGTCTAGTCAGCACTAACAGGTGTTAGACATGTGGACCAATCAGGTGCTGAGACATGGCACTATTAGACCTGATAGGCTGACGTTAGCGTGACGTCAGCCGTTGACTGCTGACGTCAGTGTTTGACTTTTGATGACGTCAACGTTGACTTTTACTGACGTCAGCATTGACTTTTGACCAACGTTGACTTTGACCTTTAAAATTTTAGTCCATAACTAACTAACTAACGAAATGGTATCAATAATTAAGGGTGATTTGTTTAAACAAAGGATTGATTTGTGAATTGAAGGTATACTATGTATGATTATCATGCTCATGTGTGAATATGGTTTATGTTATGAATATATTGAAGTTACAAATATATAATGATTATGTACATATTACAATTTATAAAATTTAATCTTTCATTTGAATTTTGGTGATTTATTGGATTTATGGTATTTAGAGTGTTAAAAAGTAATAAGAATAGGGGTTGCTTGTGAGCATGGTTTATGTAATTTAGTAAAGGCTTAACTTTGGAAATTAGTGATCATGCGAGTAAAAGTTAAGGATAGTTTGTGATAACTATTCTTTTATGGAATATCAAAAGGGTACACTAGTTAAGGATTTGTATGATTACTTTTATGTTAAGATACTACCTTACTTAGTGTAGGATTATAATTTGGATTGTCTCCATATAAAATTGATAATATGAAGGATGTGTGAAGGTTGTGTATTCTATTTATTCGTGTTTAATTAATGTCGTAACTCATGATGCAAATAACAATGATAACAAAATCGGATGTACCGAACGTGGTTAATGTTGATGATTTAATAATAAGAATCAAAACCCTGTGAAAATGGAAAAAAATAGAATATCTCCGTTCTTGTCGGGGTTAGTGAGTCGGAAGTGGGTGGTACCCCGCAAGAGATGAATTCTTTTTGGCTAAAAATAATTAGTCGAAAGTTCAATAAGAATATTAGTAAATCCCTTGTCTGACAAGGGTCATTAGACGGGAGCAGGATCGGTCCAGTTTTCTTGGAAATCACGTGATGCCTTAAACATAGCAGGTTTGGTGACAGAACCCGTCCCCATTTACCATGAAAGTCAGACCCGTCCTGCTCCCGTCTGACAAAAATCAAGACATACGTATGAAACCTTGGCAGACAAGAAATATCACAAATTTCGTACATATTCACAACTTATTAAATTAACCAAAAAAACACCCACTTCTACGGGGTACCACCCACATCCATTCGACTTACCCCAATAAGTAGTGGTGTTAACGAGTTTAACCATAATTAGGCTTATTTTCATTATTTGGTTACCACAACCATGCCTAACCACAAGACTATATACCTTAATACCTCAACTCTGTTCTTAAGTACTTTTCCCTTAATTTACAGATTTCACTCGACCACGATTATGCTCGCGAATAATCATATAAGTCATAGGCTTACAACCTAAAAAATGTAATTCTCCCTTTAGAGTTCACACGTTATCTAATAACTTCCTAATTATGCCATAGTATATTCAAACAATGGTTTCCAAAGCTAATCATCATAAAATTATATTAACATCAATTATACTTAACACCCCATTGTCATCATACCTTAAAGTACTTTTCATTGTTCCCCTAATTCTTTATTATCATGTATTTATTAACCTTTAGACATAACCATAGTTTATAACTCATAAGCACACATAGTTTATTACATGTTCTTCCTTTTCATTCCAAATATCAACATATCATACTTACCAAAATGTGAACTCTAAATTCACCTACTAATGTGACTAAGACATGAAAAGATCTATAAGATTCTATAGGATTATTACGCATTATCAATTTTAAGCAAACAAAAATCCTACTACAATAATTTCACATTTACCATAAGCTTGTTTCCCACAATTCCTTTGTTAACATAATTTTATTCATTAGGATCCAAATAATAGCATAATTACATGCTTGATTTCTCCTCAAATGTACTTTAGAAATTAAAGTATATACATAACTTTGTACCCTTAAAACTTTACCCAATCAATACACATTTAACTTGAAAATTGTACCATTAAATTCATAAAATTATCATGAAGATTATTCGTGTTCACCGGACGGCCAGATAATCGGCTATGCACCCTCATATGCCACCTTGAATCTGTGTGCATGGGTCCACGCGCGTCTCAGTCATTTCCTACCATGGATCCAGCTCCTACAATACGGATTCAACGACCCGCGACTTGACCTGTTTATTTCTCAGTCGTTTTACGTTCAAATTCTACATTCCATGTACCAAATTTCATCGTTTTGAGCATAGGAATATCTATATGTACTTAGAACAAAGTAAAACACGTTATTAGCGAGAGAAGCATACATTCATGTTTCGGCCATGGCAGCCCTACTTGATCCTGCAAGTTTCCAGCACTCAATCCTTCACCTTTTTGTCCTATTATGATCGTACTAACTTCCACCACCTCATAAGTCCTTAGTTCCAAGCTTAAACCACCTTGAAGCACCCTTAACCTTTCAACCCATACTTGGGCTACACTGTTTTAAGCTCTAGGATTACCCAGAGCTTCGTTATTTCCTCATTTTTTTCTCCTTTCTTCATTTCCTCGTCTCCAGCTTTTTTTCTTCCTTTTTTCCCTCCTTCCCTTGTTTCTCCTTCATTTCCCTCTCAATTTCTATCAACCTTAGCCTTTTTCTTTTTTCTTTCCTTATTTTCCGTGCGCCTCCACCGATCCCCGCAACTCTCCTTTCTTCCTCTACTTATATCCTCCTATGTCGGTGGAAAAGAAAAAAAATGAGAAGAATAAAGACATTTCTAGAATTATCTAGGCCCACCATATTGAAAATGACTAAAATGCCCTTTAGGTCCAAAATGACCATAAACTATTCATGACCCATAACGAATTTATCAGAACTCCGATTTTGACGTGCCGACTGTCTACAGTCTCAGGAGTTCAAGACCTTCGCAACGGTCCTTCCGAAATATTCATCAAAGGCTAGAGTTAAAAAGTCAACATTATGTATTTTAGGGGCAAAATCTTCGTTTCAACATTATGAATCTGTTTGTGTATACCATGAAAGTTGCAAGCATTTCTTGGACCTTATTATTATACCTTAGCATATTTGTATCTCATGCAGCATATTCATCGATTGGCTGATTGGTGATTAGTTGTAAATCATAATGAATACACATTTCTTGAACCCCAACTCATTGGCAAGTGCGAGCCCACAAATTAATGCTTCATATTCTGTTTCAATGTTAGAAGCTTTGAATCTGAATTGAGCTGCTTGTTCCATTATTGAGCCATCAGGGGTGATGAGGATAATCCCCGCTCATGCGCCCCTCTGGTTTGATGAACCATCAACGAAGAGTTTCTATAGATGATTGGAAGTTGAGGGTTGCATCGAAGAGGAATTGATACCCTGACCTTATGACAAAGAAGGGCCAGCCGCTCTGGCGGTTTTGTCTAGCCTCTTGCCATCTTCACCTTCTGATGTTGCGAGTGTGAACCCCATTACAAAATCTGCTAAGGCTTGACCTTTATTCGTAGTTCTTGGACGATAGAGTAAATCATGCTGACTTAGCTCTATGGCCCATTTCATTACTCGTGTTGATGCATCGGGTGCATGGAGAAATGAATGAAGATGATATTCTATCATGATGATTATCCAATGTGCTTGAAAGTATGGTCTTAGCTTCATTGTGGTGGATAATAGTGCTAAGATTAACTTTTCGAACTTTGGGTACCGTGTTTCTACACCGAGGAGAGCTTTCGATGTATAAAATACAAGAAGTTGAATCTCATTCTCTTCTTGAATAGGTGTTGAGCTTACCGTGACATCAGAAACACCAAGATAAAGGAACAAGTCCTTACTATCTTTAGGTTTTTATAGCAGTTGAAGATATGTTAAGTAGGTCTTGAGATCTTGAAATACCCTATCACAGCTTTCATCCCACTTCTCCCTAGATTCTTTCTCCATTGCCTAGAAGAAAGGTCAACATCAACGTGTTCTCTTGGACAAAAATCTATTCAAAGTTGCTGCTCGGCCAGTGAGACTTTGAATCTCTTTCAGAATCGATGGTGGCTTCATTTCTAAGATGACCTTGATTTGCTTTTGGTTAGTCTCGATTCCACGCTGAGTCACGAGGTAATCTAAGAATTTCCCAATTGATTCTCCAGAAGTGCACTTTAGTGGGTTGAGGTTCATCTTGTATCTTTTCAATAAATTGAAAGTCTCTGATAGGTTGGTGATATGATCCTCTCGCTTTTCACCTTTGACCATGATGTCGTCCACATAGATTTCCATGGACTTTCCAATGAAGTCCTTGAACATTCAATTGAAAAGTCTCTAATACATTGCTTCTGTATTCTTGAGGCCAAATGGTATGACCTTGTCGTAGTATACCCCCCCGGTCGAAGACAAAGACCGTTTTATCTTTGTTTTTCTCGTACATTAAAATCTGGTTATAGCCCGAACATGCATCCAAAAAGTTAAGGAGCTCATTTTATGTGGTGGAATCCACTAAGAGGTCAATTCTCAGCAAGGGATTATTAACATTTGGACCAACGAGTAGCTTATCAATCTCTTAATGGATAATAGCAATTTTCTCAGGAGAAAAATTGCGTCGTTTCTGTTTGACCGACTTATGGTTTGTATTGACATGCAACTTATGACAAGCAATGACAAGTTCAAAATATGTAACCATATACTTCAACAAAGATATATTCATTATGTTATCATGTATTTATTATAACCATATACATCAACAAAGATATATTCCAAAATGATAATAATTATAGAAGTTTGGAGTTATAGTAATTTTTATTTTGTTTTGAATTTTGAGTGAATTTTTGTTTTATATTCATAAAAAGCTCATCTTAACCGTGCCGAATGGGCTAACTCAGCCAAGCCTGTAATGCTCGAAAAAGTCTAGTCTAATGATAAGTTCAAATTTGACGCTAGTAAAGAGTAAAATTGATTTCAATATATAATATAATACCCTCACCATATAATTATATAAAAAGTAATTGGTGGTGAGATGATGTTATCAGGGCTGCTGACGCTGTTACGACAATTATGGTGGTGAAACAGCAGTGACGGTTAAATTAAGATGATGGGAGAACAACATGCCCTCACAAATATTAATTACCCTAGTAGGGATTAAAATTTTCTGACTTTGTGTGGGAATTTAATTCTCATAGATACGAATCAAGCTCCATGTTTCCTACCTTAATGTTTAAACCAGATTAGCATGAGCAATCTCATATCTAGTTAAGAAATCATCAACTTAATTTAATATTCAATTGCAATGTAAAGCAGAGTCAATACATTTACAGAGAGAAACTTTCAACATTAAAGTAATACCTAATAGAAACACAATTGGTTTTGGTTAAACAAAATGAAACAAGAAGCAATACCAAAAACATGAGTACTGAAGAGGGAAAACACCAAGCTACTCTCAAACAAGACAGCATAAGTAAATTGAAGTCAATGCATTGCCGCTTCCATGGTGTGCCTTCACCCCTTTCCGAAGTGCACCAGAGAAGAGAGCTTTGTGTCATCAATGTTCTTCCACGACTTTCGACGAGTACTTGGGTGAGCCACCCAAGCATTTTCAGTAGGTAGAATCGTGACCAGGACTATCTGCATGCATGTCCATCGAGGTATCATTGGAACTAGGAGGATTAGCATCCCGATTAGGGAGAAGAAAGCTAGAATCATTGTTCTGGGAAATGGAGCTAGAATCATTGTTCCGCGAAATGGAACTAGAATCATTGTTCCGAGCGCCATTTCCCGATGGAAGACCTGCCCCTGGATAATATCCATCTTGAGAAATGTGATAGTGCTGAAGACTCTGGCGTACAGGGCTTGACAGGGCATTTGAGAAGACTGAATTCTTAGATTGATGATCACACTGCTCAGAACGAATCCCCTGCCCAGTAATATTTGTTGGGCCAGATGAGCCAGAAGAAACGGGGAAACCTGAGTTTGTGAAATGCCCAGTGGGCTGGAGATGCTGATGCTGGAGTGGCACCCTAGACGGCTCCTCTCCACAATAGTCCAACTCATTCTGCATGAAGACAAAAAACAAATTTGTAAGTGTTAGTTATGGGGTTTCAATTACCAACAATTTTGTCACCGAACATATAATATTATATTTATCTAGGAAAAAATTCTCTTGTCAAACATTCCGGAATTATAATATGCTTTAGGAAATGATTAGAGGACACCCCTAGTATGCTGAGGGAAATAAAGAGAGCATGAGGATGATGATGGTGAATGGCAATACTGGTCCCGGTTGGGAAAAAGTATGCAATTACCCTTCCCTTCTTGCAAACCTTGTCCTGGCATGGGAACAGAAACATCTCTTGGGACGGGAAGTGATAAATTGCAATATATGTTAAACCATCAACCTAGGACGGAAACAGTAAACACAACCAAGTCCTGGTGTCATCCCTAAGTGGAGTGACTAACCAAACTTGCTAAACAGTCTATAAAATTTTAATACAGGATATAGAACACTCACTTTTCACATGTTCTAATCCTAACCATCCGTTTTCAGTTCCACTTATAAATTGGATTTCATTCCCAACTAGAACCATAACTGATCCTACTACGGAACCCCATTATTATTTGTAATGCCTGCTCCAAATCCACAATCTTATGGAAACTAAGGCCTCCACTGAATCCTACAACCTTCCAGAAAGGAAACTCTGGCAAATAACTACATTCACACATGAAAAAATCACTACACCCTAATATTAAATTATTATTACTATTATCAATATCATAGTAATGGTACTTGTAAGGAATTTTATTATTATTGAATTGTTTCAAAAAATTTGTTTGACAGCACATGATTTGACCTTAACACTCGCATCTCTTCATTCCTCTTCCCTTCAACAACAAATCTCTTCTCTCTCCTATTTTTTGTATCCTACATCAATTGGCATTACAATCTCCTATGAATTCAACTTGAGATCCAATTACTAAAAGTGAAATTATACAATCCGACTGAAAATATATACTTCCAGAAGGCAAATGTTTTCATGGTGAACTGTTTTAACCATAAGTAATGACTTGGTAGCCGTAATTCAACAACCACATCTCTTCATTTGAACTCAAACAAAAAGAATCAAGTCCATGGTGAATCGTTCATCAGTGAACATTCATTGATAATCCCAATGAAACAAACCATAGAATGCATGTTCAGGAGTCCTGAACAAGCAATCTGTAAAACCATGTTAATCCACAATATGGTATTTCCATATGGTATTACATTAAGCAATGATAAATTTACTCTGTCTTTGTGAAGCACATAAGACAATAATCTAAGTCTATCTAATTATATAAAAATGTAAATGATTGGATACGATTGTTTCTCTATTAAAGGGAAACATCTCCAGAATCATCCACACCAGATAATCTTAAATCCATAAAAAAAAAAAACCATGGAAAGGAAGCATATTCCAGTATCAGTGTGATGGTAAGAAACAACCAAAAACACAAATTCCTATTTACTAGTTATTTATGGGTAGAAAACGTATTCCCTAGAAAACCTAAAGAAAGAGAAATGAAACTTCGAAAGTGAAAATCATATAGATGTCTGATGATAAAAGTTTCAAACAGGTTTAGAAGTTCAATTCCAGGTTCTGGCCAATTTCGAAAGGCTATGCCAACGACAGAAAGGAAGCAAACCATTACAAAATTTGAGCTTGCCACTAAAAGTTCACAATTCTGAACTTAAAAAAGGTCTCAAATCTAACTCTTAAGCATCTACTAACTAGAGGGAAATTAATTACATAAAAATTAAAAAATCCAAAAAAAATTCTACATCAACCCGAAAATATATGACAAATATACAACCATGTACATCCACTTTTTGCAAAGAGAGAATGTAAATGTAGTACGTTTGATATCTCAAAAAAAAAAACCTAGAAATCACAAAAAAAATTATACATGTTGTCTCATAAATTTTTTTAGAAATCATTAGTATGTTTGATGCAAAGGGTGAGTACAGGATGGTCTGTTAGAAAGTTAGCCCAACATTGAAATATATTGTCAATAGAAAAGAGACCCAATTTGTATTGATCCCTTCTTACACCAGTTTTCAGTGTGAAAAGAGTGAGTTAGTGTCCACTGTGTGTATGTGTGTGGGCGCACAAAACATGCATGTGTTTCTGTACATGCGGGTGAGTCTATCCCATTATGAAACAAACAACCAAATAACAGAATAATAGATCATAAAAAGTAAAAACTAAGACGAAGATAGTAAACAAACCTGAAGATAACTAACTATATCCACTGTTGTAACTCTTGAGCCTCCTTCTTGTTGCCTACAGATCCACTGATAAATTTTATCCTGAAAACCACATTTTCCAAGGTTTCATCAATGAAATGAAGAAATGCAGTCCAACTTCAAATAACATTTACAACTTTTAGGCATTGATTTATGAACGAAATTTAAAAACAAGGATACGTAAGGCAGCAACTTTGTAGACCAATTGTTCGATTGTCTAACAGCTACAAAAATTTTGACCAAGGAAGCATATAAAACGTGCGCCCTCAATGAACTAATGGAAAACAACGAATTTAATAAATTTTGAAATTCTGCCAAAAGCCACTGGTCAGCCTAGGCTGGTTTCAGCCAGTTCATCAGAACTCTGTCCAAATTGTGAGCAGGAAAAACCAAGTACCATAAAGATGGTTATGTGACAAAGGAAGAATAACCCAGAAATTTCTACGGCCATCATGGAAAATATACCAGAGTTCAGCATACGCACAAATAAAAAATAAATAGTGTTCAACTCATTAGAATAGACATGCCCTCTCTTTTACAAGAAAAAAGCTAAATCAATCAGTTGGAGAAAACCATGGAACATAGTTCGATTCATCTAATATTTGGGGCTTTTTAAGATCTAACTATATAATCTAATAATACACAACAAAAATATACATTCATAATTTGAACTCCTCACTAATTACCTCAGCACTTTGGACAAGTTGAACATTGATGTTCATTATAAAGGCCACAGATACTAAAAAGTTGATGTCTTGCTTATCCATTGTTATTGACCTGACATGCCCACTCAAACTACCGTAATTCACCCAATTCATAAACCAACAATGCATACCCCAACTGATGACAAAGAAATATATGAAGCCCCAAATTCTAACAAAAATTGAAAAAAGGAGCAACTTTGATTTAATCCTGATTAACAAGCTAGAAGTGGATGAATAAAATTGCAATTAGATTAAAAATCAACAATTAAGAAGATAACGAAAAGAGAGAGAGAGAGAGAGAGAGAGAGAGAGATAGAGAGAGAGAGAGAGAGAGAGAGAGAGAGAGAGAGAGAGAGAGAGAGAGAGAGACGTACGAGGGCGTGGCGTTCACCAGTTTGGAAGGAGAGTTTTTGGTGGTTCATGGCCTGAGTGTAGAGCTGAGAGAGGGAATTAGCAGCGCTGCAGAAAGAGGTGTACATGCTTCGATCCACCTCGTCGAGGCTGGTGGCAATCGACTTCCTCTTCTTCCCCATGGCAGCCTCCAAGAATTTTCTTCTGAAGCTATCAGAAGAAGCCAGCAAAGGGTTTGCCTCAGACTGGATATTTGATCGTTGATTGAGAAGACGAGAGTGTATTTATAATTTTTTTATATGGTAAAAAAGGAAGAGACGGAAAGGGGACGAGAGGGTTATGGCGTTTTGGGAAATTAGAAATTGGGAAGGTGTGGGTATGGGTGTGTTTTGGGCTTTCGGTTCATTTATCATGGAGCGCAAAGCTTTTCAGTAGGCTTCGGCATTGGGCCGGGCCGGGCAAGCCCGGTCCAAATTTTTTGGGCTTGGGTCGGGTCGGGCCGGGCTTATTAAATAATTTTTAAATTTGCGGGCCGGGCCGGACGGGCTTAATGACATAAAAAAGAGTCCACGAGCTTTTATCGGGCTAGGTTTATATCGGGCTTTTCGAGTCGGGCCTATTAAGCCCACTTGGATCGGGCTTACGTGGGTTTTTGCAATAAATTATGTCTCAAATTTTAAAATTACAAAAAAATATTAATAATGAAAAAAAATACACAAAGGTGCAAAAATGTGGTCTCGTTAAAATAAAATACTCAAGGGTCCAAAAACGTTGGGCTTATTAAGTAGGTGGATGAGTGGTTATGGTTTGTATTGGGTATTGGGTATTGAGTATTGAGTATTGAGTATTGGGTTTTTAAAAATAAATTAGGTGGATTTGAGGCTGAGATTTGAGTTTGGGTTGAAATATTAGTATTAAGAATGAGTTGAGTATTAATTTTTAAATAATAAATATTTTATATTTTCGGGCTTATGGGCCGGGTTTATTACAGGCGGGTCGGGCTGGGCTTATCGGGCTTTATCGGGCTCGGGCCTATCGGGTTTGAACACCATAAGCCCAAGCCCAGCCCGCTAACTCTCGGACCGGGCTGGCCCATGGCCCATAGCGGGTCGGGCCGGGCTTTTGTCCATTGGGTTTATCGGGCCCCCATAAGCCCATGGGCTTTTGGGCCAAATGGTGAAGCCTAGTTTTCAGAAGAGGGAAGGACACACGGTTACTATCGTGGCAATTCGTCCCACGTGAACATTGCTTCCGTATCCCAAATCATACTTACACACCCAATCTTATTTTTCGTTTTTCTTTTCCTTCTTTCTCTAAATAAATTATGTATAAATTATATAAAAGTACTTAAATTATGGACCCGATTTCAAAAAGTAATATAACTATAAAAAGTTTTAATTAAGTACCCAATATATACTTGCGATTTCAAAATAGTGCTTCCGTCATATTTTCCGTCCAAATGTCTGTTAAATGCAGACGTGGCAAATAGTGATTGCCACTCAGCATCTGACAACAGCCGATGTGGCAAAATATCAATGGGCATTTTGGGTATTGCATCAATTAAACGGCCTGAGCACTTTCCCTCCTCCCATGTCGAACGAAAAACTCCCCTGAGCCCTAATTCCCAAATTTGAAATTCCAATTCGATTGGTCTGTCTAGAAATCGCAAATCAGGCGCCATTGTTATGTTGAGGTCGCGGCTGAGGATGAACGCTTCGAAGCCCTAACGAAGAAGAATTTCGAGGTCGCGGCTGAGGTATATTGAAGGTGAAGACAAAGGTCGTGAAACCCAGAGGCCGTGAAAATGAAGGAGTGGCATGTGAGGTCGCAAGGAAGAACCTACGAGGTTCATGGCTGTAGAGGAGAGCAAGTGGTGGTAAATTTGGGGGGCCCATAGTTTTCATGCAGAAAGTGTGACCTCACGGGAATCCCATGTGTGCATGGGATAGCAATCATACTTTACAAGGGAGGCCCATCAGTGCAGTCGTATGTGGATCCAATATACTCCAAGGAGACGTATATGAAGTGCTACAACAATTTAATTGAAGCTACTAATGGCCCTAAGCTGTGACACTCTAAAGGCCAGCCGTGTATAAAACCACTAGTAAATACGAGGCAACCAGGATGACCTAGAAAATCTCGAGTAAAGGATCCACAAGAAACTACTGATCAAAGTGGGAGAAGAAATTGGGTAAGCAGGAAATTCCTATGCAATGTAGTGTTTGTTCATCACAAACCCATAATGCATGGACCCACCATCGACACTTGCCTCTAAGGTAGAAACTACCACCAAGACCACGAGGCAGAACCAGGAAAGATGCAGATACTGCTGCTCCCAATGCAAGTCCCCTTTTCACTTATTTATGAAATGTCACAAAGGACTTTTATATCTAATTACTTTTGTTACAATTTAGACTCAAGGATCATCCACATTAACTTGAGGGACACTGCAGAAAAAGAATCATCCTAACAAAGCTGCATCAAATCAGGTATATTTACTAACTTCTATGCTGGTTGTAATGCTAGTTGCAACATTGTCTGAGTTATGTTTTCTCCTTATGTAGGATCCAAGTCAACTCAACAAGTGCTGGTTGTAGTGAGAGTGAATTGAGAAGAAGTAAAAGGAGAAAACAACATTGATTTGAAGTGCTTGATAATGGTGAAATAGATAGGAAGTAGAAAATAGTGGAGGCCTGTAATTTTTTGTGGTTCCCACGTATGTGATCATACTGGTTGAATGTTTGAATGATTGGAACCTCAGTTTTTGTGTGGAAATTTAGCTAGGTTATTAAGCAAGTTTGAAACTCTATGAATCCTTTGACAATTTGGTTGAATGGACAAGACATTTATGTGATTGTTATTATGCTTTATAATGCATGCTTGAAATGCAAGTTGAATTTCTTCTATTTTATGTTTTAGAATGCAAATTCATAAAATAGGTGTTATGATACATATGTCTTTTGTTCTGTGTTTTGGAATGCAAATTCATAAAAAAGGTGATGTGATACATATGTTTTCTTTTCTGTGTTTTGGAATGAAAATTCATAAAATAGGGAAATGTGTTCATAATCAAGAGGTAATATATGTACATTGGTTTTAGAAAGCAGTACCACACTTGTTCATAATGTAGACACTTGCATAATACATGTCACAACTTCAAAATCTACATATCTCTATATTCATAAGACCCTTCCATAATACACTTAGAACTCAAGAGCTAAATTGACACCAATTAGCATTCCCAGAAACAATACCACCAGCATCTATGAAAATGCATTTACAAGCATCAAACATCTCTACCTCTTCACACCATTGATCCCTAAACATACATACATGCATACCACTGCCCTTTCTTCATCTTCTTTGTGTGTCCATGCCCGAAACCCACAAACACCCAACCCACACCACCACCTCATCCTATCCCCTACTATGGTGATTGAGTGACTGAGAGTGAGGGACTGAGACGGACAGATGGCTAAAGGATGACAGAGACCACGTCGGAGAAAGGTAAAGCGAAACCGGTAAACTTCATTTAGTTCAAAAATTGAAATTGAATTTTGGGCGTGTGTTGAAGGCTGAGATTGGTCCTATAGTGTCCTAGGGAATAAGACGAGCTCGTGGGAGTTGGTTCCGAAGGCGCTGGTCTTGACAAGTGTCACTCATCCATTGATTCCTAAACATACATACATGCATACCACTGCTCTTTCTTCATCTTCTATGTGTTTCCATGCCCGAAACCCACAAACACCCAACCCACACCACCACCCCCTCATCCTATCCCCTACTATGGTGATTGAGTGACTGAGAGTGAGGGACTGAGATGGACGGATGGCTAAGGGACGACAGAGACCACGACGGATGAAGGTAAAGCGAAACCCGTAAACTGTGTTTAGTTCAAAAATTGAAATTGAATTTTGGGCGTGTGTTGAAGGCTGAGATTGGTCCTAAATTGTCCTAGGGAATAAGACAAGCTCGTGGGAGTCGATTTCGAAGGTGTTGGTGGCCTGAGAAGGCTGGAAACAGAGGAGGAATTTCGAAGCTAATGTTCATCGATCCCACGTATGGTTTCAGTTTGATTTTATTAGTTTTGATTAGGGGGATCAGTTCCTAGGGATTGGACGATCAATTAAGAAGAAAATGGATCGAATTTGGGTCAGAAATGAGGCTTTTAAAGTCGAGTCGGGTCCGCGGGTCTGCGCGACCCGATTCAGGGACCCGAACAGAGGTTGAAGACGAGATGACATCATCATGTCAGGTTTGACATGTCAGACTGACATGTGTTAGAAGTGGACCAATGACAGAGCGACATGTGTTACATGTTAGTGCCCAGTTAGCATTAACTTGTCAGTGACGTGGACTAGTGAGCCGCTAACACGTGACACTGTCAGAACCTCGCAGTTTGACCTCAGCGTTGACCGCCTGCGTGGGGGCATGTGGACACGAATTTTGAGATGAGACCAGTGTTATTTTAAAGTTTTCGACGATCCGGATCTAATGGTGGGGGTTTCAAGTCAATCAGAGATCGTTAAGTTGGTCAAATCGAGGTTTTTAGCTTCGGGAAGTTTGTTTGGGACGCGTTCTCGGGTTGGTACTGTTCATGGATTTTAGGTATGACCTTATAGAGTTCGTTAGTGACTATTCGTATGATTTGGATAGGTCCAGCAGTTCCGGAGATGGTGAATTAGCCCCAGGGAGGCTTATGACACCCGTATCGAGGCGCATCTTGGACGGTCTGTGAGTGGACTTTGCTTTATGAATTATGATGTATGTGTAAATTTTTTATATGTTTTATAAACATGAATTGAGATGCATTGGTTGCATCTTCTTGCATATGAATTGTTTGGCATTTTTGAAAGAAAATGCGTTGTTGCACGCAGTTCGAGATTTTTATTCTATGTGATGTTTGGGCTTCGACCAAGTATTCTACGTGCATATGTTTTACATGATTCTATATGATTTTGAAGGTTTCACGGAGAAGCGTAAAACTGAGGATTTGAGAAACGATTCTAAAGGATTTCAAGGAGAAACGTGAAACTGAGGATTTGAGAAACGGTTTTAAAGGATTTCACGGAGAAGCGTGAAACCGAGGATTTGAGAAACAATTTTAAAAGATTTCACGAAGAAGCGTAAAACTGAGGATTTGAGAAACGATTTTAAAGGATTTCACGGAGATGCGTGAAATTGAGATTCGGGCACAAGACCCAATTGAAATACCTTGACTTGGCGTGAAGTCAGAGATGAATTGGAAAGTGTTTTGGAAATGGTTTCCGGATTTGGAAAGATGTTTCGGGCAGAAGACCCAGTTGTGTATTTGACATCATTCGAGGAATCTTGGACCATATTTCGAGCATGAGACCCAGTTGTGAATTTGATAGGATTGGAGGAATCCTGGGATGTGAAGTGTTGTTGGACACTGGTTTTCGGGCTGTGACCCTTTTGGTGATATTTCGGGCATACGACCCTATTGATGATTTTCGGGGTTAGAGTTCCAGTTGCGATGAGTAATGTGTTCACGATGACGAGATCGGTCGGTGATGTGTTCATGATGATTTAGAGATGGTCGCGACGGGTGATGTGTTCACGACGACGAGATCGGTCGGTGATGTGTTCACGATGATCTAGATATGGTCGCGACGGGTGATGTGTTCACGACGACGGTGAGGTGAGGATGGGATGAGTTCCCACGTAGTTCTATGGTGAGACTGATGTCCTACTTGTTTTATGGTTTTGGGCTGTGGCCTTATACATGTTTTCTGTTTGGGCTAAGACCCTGTGTGATTTTGTTTTGGGCTAAGACTCTACGTGATTTGGTTTTGGGCTGAGACCCTACTGAGGTAATGTCTTCGATTGAGAAACATTTTTCATTGGGATTTGATTTGGGAAGCAATATGTCTTGCTTTCGAGAAAGAATTTGAAATGCGGTTTTATGATGCATGCATGTTTTTACGTGAAGGGTATATATGTCTTTTCCATATATTGTTTTTATAAACTATCATTTTTGTCCACTCACAGTTTTTATGGTTTTAATACCCTTCAGTTTGATCGCGGATATGGGTTGTAGTAGAGATCGAAGCATCACATGCCACCACAGATCCTGGCGTACTCTAGATAACCTCATGTGGGGGAAAAGTTTATCCCTTGTCTGACACGCTTTGTAAGACGAGAGCAAGCACATTCCACGATAATCCAGGGGGATTTGGGATGTGTCTTGTCAGCTTGGGATCAAATCACGGTTTGCTCTTAGAGTGTCGTGCAGGTGCTGGATGTGATGTCTCTACAGTGGTAACAGCCCGTCATTAACCTGGTAGATAGGGTAAGAATAGGAATGTTACGATGGAATGAAACCCGAATAGATCATGTTTGGCATGATATGCTATGTTTCGATGTGTTGAATCCCAAGTGGATTTTGATTGGCATGGGGTGCCATGGTATAGATGTTGTTTGGTATGGTATGCCGTGATCGTGGCATGTCGTGGTTAAGCAGTGTTAAACACTGAGTAAGGCCAAGCTTCTTGTGGGGCCAACAGTTAGAGGTCGTAGAGCACGAGTGGATGAGATCCTCGGATCATGGTTATGGGTTGGTTGGGTACCAACCACCCCCGTATGACGAGTTTTTGGAGTCGAGAGCGATGGATCAGTTAGGATGGATGTGTTGCAGTGAGCAACCAGGTTCGTGATAACCCGAGTTTGAGATTGATTGAACAAGTTACCAGCAGAGTGGTACTTGTGGACCTATCAGGGATATTACGCGTTGATCGGTTGGTACATGTAGTGAGTTGACCGCATGAGTACGGTGTCTCGATAGCAGAGTGTTTCTTGGATTGTCTGTACGCGGTTGTGGCAGACGTTGCTATTGATGGTCATGGATGATTCTTATCGATCTAGATCTAGATAGGCTCATGTCCTAGTGATGACGGGGACGATGAAGATTCTTCAGTCGTGGCGGCAACCCAATATGCTGCTGAGATGTGTGGTCCCTGTATTTGGTACAGGTGTGTGAGTTTCGCTTAGTACGAGGAGAGATTTATAGATTCAACTCGGTTACAACTGAGTGAGATCACATAAGGAGATGTTGAGCTTTGGGTATTGGCGAGTGTGTAGCACTACCTTAGTGAAGGTGACATAGATGAATTTGACGTAATCCTAAAAATGACCTACTGGTTATGGATGACATAGAGGCGTCATGGGGATTCGTGTACTTAGGGAGCTTGGACACTGATTGCCTCGAGCTCCGAGCCTTAAGTGGCCAACGCACTAGTTACGGTGTTAGTGATCACTGAGCGAGACAGAGAGGATCCCGAATGGCTAAATGAGTTCGACATTGGGTTGGTTTACCCAAGGGATGGGATACTTGGTTTTGTGGCCAGTTCCCTAGTGGATGCGAGATTTGAGGCACGGGTGTGTGCTTAGGAGGTGAACCTATAAAGGTTGAAACTTGAGAATCAGGTAGTTGTCCATCACAATTACCTTTTGGATGTGCATAAATGGTATAAACTAACATGCGAGTTGGATACTAAAGTTAGATTGTTGCGGGACACACAAGTGGTTGTCCGAGTGAGTTGAGGACTTGGAAGTCTAGTGGTAGGACGAGCCAGTGGTAGAATTTGGCATTCTATGGGCTAGTCTAGTGGTTGGACTTGACACCTAATGGACTAGAGTTTTTGGGTATGCTTCCAACATGGTTGCAAATTCTCTTGATTCTGAAGTTGGTGATGGAAAATTCTCATTTCTACTCGTTACCAGATGGGGCTTGGTGTCACCAGACGTGGTGAGTGTAGTGGGATGTGTACTTACACTCACGTAGGATGAATTTTGATGTCATCATCTTGGATCATTCTAAGTGCACATTATCATGGCTAAGTGAAAGAAATCCTCAAGTTATAGTGTAAGTGTTGGGTTTTGAACCCTTCTACTGTTCAAAGAGGGTGTAAGAATTGGACACCTAAGTCGTGAGTCAAATTTGAATGACTTTAAGAGTAGATGATGCTTAACTTCATCGGATGTGACGAGTAAGTATCCAAGGTAGTGGACCCATGTTGGTATTATGGGTCAAGTTACATTAGCTGGGAGAGTTAGTATAGAGGATTAATTCGCGTGTGACTCATGATGATGAGTAAACTAAGGCGATTGAGGATTGTAAGGATGATGAGGCTAAGATAATACAAGATAGAGGTTGGATATAAGAATAAGCCCGAAGGTTTGGACAGTGAGTATGTGGAAATCAGTATGTGGCTCAAAGAGGCTAGAGTGCAGTCCTTGAGCAGTCCTGAGTAGTCCTTGAAGAGTGATGTGATGTGATGTGGATGCACATGTGAATAGTACAAATTGGACAGCAAGATCGCTGAGTTGAGCAATCTAATCGATGTGGTATGATCTTCAGATTGAGTCCTAGTGGGACCCGGGATGGTACTTGGAGTGGAGCCGATGATAACAGTTCGATGAGGATTATAATCAGATAGGGTCTGATGTAATTGTATGTTGAGTAGGAAGAACTCTGGTAATTATGTGTGATTACCTCTGCTAGCAAGTATTCGATAGGGCCCAGATACGTCCTGAGGGTATCAGGAGCACGAGTGAGATGTCAATTGGAGTATCGACAGGATGAGTGATGTGTTAGTTTGAGACTCGAGATGAGTTGAGATTTCAGCGTTGGTCACTGAGTAACACGAGATACGATGTGAGGACTCGAGAGCGAGTCGAGATCAGAATGGTGCAACAAAAGCGTAGTGGAGCTGGGAGTTGCCGGCTAGTCACGATCGTTGTCGTGGACATAGAGGGTTGTAGAAAAAAGGTTGTATCTTTATGGACAGTGGGTTACGGTTACAGACTGTTTAGTGACAAAGGAGTGGGGGTCACTCAGTGGGAGCAATGATAACGACTTGAGATAGCAAGATCCAAAGGATGATTGTCTGATTCGATGCTTAGCAGGATGTCAGCTTCGATTGTTAGATGAGAAGAGTCGTCAGGCTGAAAAGCTGACTATGATGTCAGCTTAGTATAGCAGACCTATCAGAGTGAGTGACATGTGAGATAGATGAGTGTTGGTGTCTCAAGTGAGACTTAAGAGCAGACGTGTGAATTCTTGAGATTCAGAATCGAGACTTAATTGGTGAGAGTTGAGTTAGAGCTTTGATATCCCCGATGACAGTTGGCCACGAGGTTGTTCGATACGGTCACAGAGGGTTGAGCTAAGTCTCAGCATTGACCTTTAGATTGTGGTTCACGTCAGTAGACGTTGTGTATCAACGTGTACCGTGGGTTGTGTCAGATGTGTACAATTTCACGGGGGTGCTTCGAGTAGGAGACATGATTGGATTTCCATCGTTTGGTCGTGGAAATGGGTCAGTTTGAATTTCGAGGACGAAATTCATTAAGAAGGGAAAATTGTAATGATCCGTCCTGAAATTTTAGGATTAATTAAGAATTAATTGAGGATTAGCGAGACTAATTGGGCATTAGTCGAGGACTGTCTAACGTTTATGGTGAAATTACGATTTTTCCCCTAGACAAGGGTAAAAAGTTAACTTTTAACTAGAGAGGTCCAATGCAAGTGGATCGAGGATCGTTACATAGGTCGAGTCGATACGAGTCCGTAGACAGGTGGCACGTCGAAATCGGACTTCGTACAGGAAAGTTACGGGTCACAGAAGATTTTGGGTACTATTTCACAAATTACGAGGTGGTTGAACATTTGATTCATTTGGGCCCCAAATATTTTGTGAAGGATCAATGGATGAGTGACGCTTGTCACTCATCCATTGATCCTTAACCATACATACATGCATACCACCGGTTTTCCTTCATTTTCTTTGTGTTTCCATGCCCGAAACCCACAAATACCCAACCCACACCACCACCCCATCTTATCCTCTCCTCAAATTCATGCCCAAGCGACCCCACGAGCGCGGTTAATGCTGACAAAAATCAACGTTGACGTCAGCAGTTAACGATCAAAGTCAACGCTAACGTCACTACTGATTGGGCCACGTTACTAACATGTCAGTGTTGACTCGACACTAACATGTGACACGTGTCGCTCTATCACTAGTCCACCTCTGACACCTGTCAGTCTAACATGTCAGACCTAACATGATGACGTCATCTCGTCTTCAACCTACATCCGGGTTCCTGAATCGGGTCGCACAGACCCACGGACCCAACCCGACTTTAAAAGCTTAATTTTTTACCCAAATTCAATCATGTTTCTTCCTCATTGATCGTTTAATCCCTAGGAACCGATCCCCCTAATTAAAACTAAGAAAATCGAATTGAAACCTTACCTGGGATCGATGAACAGTAGCTTCAAAATCCCTCCTCCGTTTCCATCCGTCTCAGGCTACCAACGCCTTCGAAATCGACTCCCACGAGCTCGTCTCATTCCCAAGGACACATTAGGATCAATCCCAACCTTCAACACACGCCCAAAATTCAATTTCAATTTTTGAACTAAACACGGTTTACGGGTTTTGCTTTCAGTCATCCGCCCATCTTAGTCCCTCACTCTCAGTCACTCAGTCACCACAGTAGAGGATAAGATGGGGTGGTGGTGTGGGTTGGGTATTTGTGGGTTTCGGGCATGGAAACACAAAGAAAATGAAGGAAAACCGGTGGTATGCATGTATGTATGGTTAAGGATCCATGGATGAGTGACGCTTCTGCTTGCATATGAATTGTTTGGCATTTTCGTAGGAAAATGCGTTGTTGTACGTAGTTCAAGATTTATGTTCTACGTGATATTTGGGCTTCGGCCAAGTTTTTGACCTGCATATGTTTTACATGATTCTATATGATTTTGAGGGTTTCATGGAGAAGCGTGAAACTGAGAATTTGAGAAACGATTTTAAAGGATTTCATAGAGAAGCGTGAAATCAAGGATTTGAGAAACGGTTTAAAGGATTTCACGGAGAAGCGTGAAATCGAGGGTTTGAGAAACTGTTTTAAAGGATTTCACATAAATGCATGAAATCGAGATTCGGGCACAAGACCCAATTGAAAGACCTTGACATGTCGTGAAGTTAGGTGATGTGTTCACGATGACGAGATCGGTCGGTGATGTGTTCACGATGACGAGATCGGTCGGTGATGTGTTCACGATGACGAGATCGGTCGGTGATGTGTTCACGACAATCTAGAGATGGTCGCGACGGGTGATGTGTTCACTGCTATGAGATCGGTCGGTGATGTGTTCAAGACGATTTAGAGATGGTCGCGACGAGTGATGTGTTCTTGGCGACGATGAGGTGAGGATGGGATGAGTTCCCACGTGGTTCTGTGGTGGGACTGATATCCTACGTGTTTTATGGTTTTGGGCTGATGCCGTGTACGTGTTTTCTATTTGGGCTTAGACCCTGTGTGATTTGATTTTGGGCTAAGACCCTGCGTGATTTGGTTTTGGGCTCAGACCATGTATAATTTGGTTTTAGGATGTGACCCTATTGAGGTAATGGCTTTGATTAAGAAGAGTTTTTCATTGAGATTTGATTTGGGAAGCAATATGTCTCGCTTTCGAGAAAGAATTTGAAATGCGGTTTTATGATTCATGCATGTTTTTACATGAAGGGTATATATGTCTTTTCGATATATTGTTTTTATAAACTGTCATTTTTGTCAACTCGCAACTTTTATGGTTTTAATACCCTTTAGGTTGATCGCGGATGTGGGCTGTAGCAGGGATCGAGACATCACATGCCACCACAGATCCTACTGTACTTTTTATAACCCCGAGCGGGGGACAAGTTTATCCTTTGTCTGACACGCGGTGTCAAACGGGAGCAGGCACATCCCACGATAATCTAGGGGGATTGGGATAGGTCTTGTCATTCTTAACATTTCAAGCACATAAGGTGCAGGAAATTCAGAAAATCCTCAACTGAAATGAAATGAATATTAGTTGGAAATCATACCATGAGATGGCATACCACTCAAATGCAACAACGAGACGTCAAAAAATGAGGTTTGGGATCCTCGATGACCTTCTGTATGCCGTTATTCGGGATGACTGTCCGTATGTTAGTAGTTGGGATGCCTACCCGTAAGACGGTGGCCAGAGACTGTCCATGAATTGGTAGTTAGGATGACTGTCTGTGAGCTAGTAGTCGGGATGACTATCCGTATATCGGTAGTCGAGATGACTATCCATATGTCGGTAGTCGAGATGACTATCTGTATGTCGGCAGTCGAGATGACTATCCATATGTCGGTAGTCGAGATGACTATCCATATGTCGGTAGTCAGGATGACTATTCGTTTGATTGGTGGCCAGAAACTATTCTTGAACCGATGGTCGAAATGACTGTCCGTGAGCCGATAGTTGATAATATCAACCCTTATGATACTGAGTGGTTAGAAAGAAGGTTAATCTTCCGCGAACTTCAGTCGAAAGTCCAGGAACTAGTCAGTCGAGATGAGGGCGACCCTTATGACACATGATCGGTCAGAAAGAAGGTCCGTGGAGGGATGTGAAGCCAACCATTATGGCACTATTTGGTTAGAAAGACGATTAGGAAAATGCATAAATGCCTCGAAGAGGTGAGAAGAGAACCTGCATCCTGATTTCCTAATTCGAATGAGCAATTTTTGCCATAAGGGCGAGCTATTTTTAAACCATGAAACCTTGGTTAAAGGTGTTCATATGTTCAAAAATTGATAAAGAACAATTTGCTGAGGTTTATTGGTTGATTGTCGGTCTTTTGAGCAGCTGGGTTGCTCTCTATTTATAGGCGGTGAATGAGCATGCCACTTGTAGATTAGGGTTTCCCAACGGATCTCGATTTACCGTGTATCATGTTGGAACACTCCCCCTTGCCTCTTTTGTCTTCGTTTTCTCTATCAGCACCTTCCAAGCTTACTTCATCTCCATATTCAAGGTCGCTGGGTTGGGCTTGTGTGTCTTTGGGCCTTTAATTCTGTGAGCCGATGACTTGGGACCATAAGGGATTTTTTCGGGTGTAAATATTGACCCTTGAATTCGAAATGCTTTAATTATAAAGAATTTTTCTTGTGATGTTCTCTACACATGTGAAGTGGAGAACCACATCACCAGTAGGCCAATACTTCTAGTGGGCTCTAACTACCATTATGTGATAGGACCGTGCTGGCATAGTCAGGTACCCGAGGAGGTTGATTCGTTGTACGACCTCCTGTTAGGGTTTCAATCTTCGCCTATCTACTAGCGGCCTTCATTTCTTTGGAGTGATGTTCTCTCGGGATGGGCTCATCTATTTCCCTCCTGCAATAAATCGATGATTTATAGCCAATTCCTATAGTGGGTCGCAAGGATGAAGGAGTTTTACTTCAACGAACTCTGGCTCAATGGCGTGTTGCAATTGGTGAGTTTGTTTAATTTGTCTACTTCCCTGGATATGAACTTACTTAGCGCTGCAATTCGTTTTTGGAATGATAGTACCAACTTGTTTGATTTAGGGGTTTGCCTTATCACTCCTACCCTACTCGACCGTTCTTTTCGGTATGAATCCCTCAGTCCAGATTACTGATTTTAATGGCTTGTTTACTGGCCCATATTCTTCGAACGTGGCGAATTCCCTTAGGATTAGAGCTTTTCCCCACAAGATTACCACTTTCTCCCACTTCCTTCATGCCTTCTGTCCTTTTGATTCGAACAAGTTCCTTAGGCCTGAAACTGAATTTAGGAATTTGGGAATAACTAGTAATTACTTAGGATTTGATCACAAGAAAGTCCAATTCTTCCACTTCTAGTTGGACTGGTTTGTCTTTCCAAATGCCTCCAAAGTCATAAAGTAAGAACGGGTTATTGTGGCTGAGGCCCTAGCTTCCCACAAGAGTATGTCACTAGGGTTTATCATCCTTGACCAAATATACAATCTCTTGCATACCATTATCTGCTATCTAGGGTCGAAATAGCCGCTGAATGGACCTTTGTGGATGGTTCAAGTGTGGTTGAGTTGGTCCTTTCCTCAGCTTCATCGTGGAGTTCCCAACTTTGCTGAGAGAGTCGTTCTAGGGAACCATCTTATGCTTCAACCTCCCGTACCTTTCTCTACCCATGACTTCTTAATGTTCTTTTACTAGTCAAGGCAATGTCCAGTAGAGCACTAGGGGCCAGCGTGAAGTGCTACTATCTAGGGTTTGACATTGACAGCAACCTAGACATCAGTAATCCTAGTCGTAAGACTTTGGTGCTCCAGGACTTCTATAGCTGCGTGTTGTCAAAGGATCTGCTCAAGGGGTTAAATCATAGTCCCAAGGTGCATACGGGCTTCGAGGTTTGTCAGTCTAAATTCTATGTACGTTAGCTTGGATTCCAACAAGCCATTCTCGTTCCCTATATCAGGGGAATGAACGCGGGCACGTCTTACGGGTTCTAGAAGTTCTCAAATAATGATGCGTTGAAAGTTCGCCAGTCCTTCTTTGCTAAGAAAATTCAGTATCCTCCTGGCATCAAGCTAGTCTACACCTACATGCAGGCCTTCCTGTCCTTGTGGGCAACATATTTTGATAGAACCTATTGGGTCATAGCAGATGAGGTTGCAATGCGGCAGTTTCATTATTTCACGACCTCTAGAGATATTCTCCTTAATGAGTCCCTCGTTGAGGGTGTTCAGCACCAGCATGCTACTCCCCTTGTTAGTGCATCCCTTCCTTCCTACATCATTGAACCTAACAAGTTTTCTGTTTCCTCAAATATACCTCGTATGTTGTAGTGGGTCTCGACGTTGATCTACTAGTGGAAGGGGTGGACAATTCCTTGCTTCTCGTTGGCCCTTCGAGCGAGGACCTGATTTTGAAAAGACCTATGGGTGCCATGGAGGTAGAGGCAGCACCTGCCATTTCAACTTCTTCTAGTAAGATTATTCTTCTAATATGTGTAAGCATCACATTGGACCTTGCATTTCTTCATTTGATCTTTTTGTTTTATCATAGATGCCCAAGTCTCTCATAGAAGCTCTCCCTCAAAGGCAAGGAGACATGATCTTCCTTGACCAGGCCCATACCAACTCCTACTTCAGTGATCCTTACCAGCCCTACCAGCACATGGAAGAGACGGAGGCAATCATAGTTGAGGAGGATGACTCTGATGATGATGATGATTAGGTCTTAGTAGATTTCCTATAGGCTAGCAAAGTTTTGCAGCGTCGGGGCCATCCTCAAGCTTCTTCGACTGTATGTTCATTTGCTCTTATCACCGGTTCTGAAGTCATGGGTCAGGCAGATACTCTTTCCACATATAAAGTTGTTGCTCTAGGGCTTGAACCGGAAGCTACTCCGCCGTTTGAGCTCTCATCGTCAGATTTTGTAGTCTCAAAGTCCTCAACCCCGATTGGCTCCTAAGAACCTCTAGAGATGGAATGGACTTAGCAACAACGACTAGCACTCCAACCCCTGCCCATTCTATTGATTTTCCGGCCATCTATAGGGCTCTCTCCTCGACACAGCCTGAGTTAACTGACTTTACCCTGGTAGGCGCAAGTTCTTCATCTATTCTGGATATGGCAGCTGAGGCCGAGGTGAATGTGGATGCTACTCCCTTGAGAGAAATGCCTTTAGAGTCCTGAAGTGCCCCTGATCTAAATATGTATGCGAACGTACCCTCCAAACAATCGCATCCATCTTTCTCGAATAGAGACCGTGAAGGGGCAGTCTACTCACCCCACTATCACCAGTTGAAGCAAGGGTAGAAGTAGCAGCTATCCTAGAAAAGATGCATGGTAGTCCGCACACTCCCCCTATGGTCACTCCCATACATGGTGCTAGGAGCACTAGTCATGCGATTCCTCCTCTCACTAAACATGTATTCTCTTCACGTATTATCTTTTTGTGTTTCTTGTTTCTAATCATTAGTCCTTGCTTCGGGTTCAAGATCCTCCAGTAGTCAAAGCCTTGGAACAAGAAGTTACAATGCTCATTTCTATGTCCTCCGTAGCTTCAACTTCAACTTCTAATGCTGCTTCCCTCCAACCTACCCGAGAGGTGATTCGTCATTTCTTAGAGGTAGTTGCCAGCGGACAAAATGTGCAGGACCTAAACGAGGTTAAGAATACAATTAATGGTGCCTTGTCCTTGTTCAACTTTGCTACTGCGCATGTTTCAAGCCTTCTGCATACTTACCACAGATTGTTGCAGGAGCAGGAACGCGTTCAAAATTTTCATTTGGTAGAGGCTCCCACCCAGGCTGAACTACAATCACTGGGGAAAACCTTCAGCAGTCCAATGAGGAAGGTGCACGCATTGGTCGTCAGCTAATAGTAGTGGCCCGAGCTCGTGCTTCCGCTGATGAAGCGCCTCGGACCTTTGAGGCAAAGCTTTGGAATTTCCGGAACCATAGAGATTAAATACATGCGGGGCTTTCAACCGTTGCATTCGAGGACTTACACTGAGTGGAGGGATGGGGACTAGCCATCTTTCACACCCTTGGGTACGCGACGAGGGGCTTTGACTTTCCGGCATAAACTCCCTCTAACTCAGTGTTGGAGTGAAGGTCATTCTGCCCTCCCTAATGTTTTTTTGAGTAATGTTTTTCCTTTTATTAATGAGATGAGATTCCCAAAATACCCTTTATAGTAATTCGCATTCATCTAATTGCTTGATAGTCACCGTCATAGTAAGTTAGGATAAATACCGATCAAATCTTATGCATTATGCACTATCATTCCATTTTATTTCCGACCCGTCATGTCTAATAGTAGGAAAAATCTGTCTAGGGTTCCTCTCGTCAATTACAAGGGATGGATCAATGTCTCCAAAACGAGTGTCGATAATAGCAAAACGTCATTCGGGATTTGGAGATGCAACTCTATCATCTTGTTGTCTCGATCGATGCATAAGAACAAAACCAATTACCAAAGAGCATCTTTGGATGCTCATGCTGCGTCCCTTGAGGACACCTTGGCAGAGACCCGGAACAACATATCCTTTCTCGACTGTGAATTGGTAGAACTTTGTGAAGAAGAGCAGGATCTGTGAAGCACTCTAGCTTCTTGAGATCGGCAACTCTGCCATACGCGTCTTTAGACATACAGAGATGGCTTTGCTCATGGTTTCAAGGATAGTAAATTTAGAAAATTTCATCCATGTATCTTCAATTTGTAGCTTGCCTTCCATGGAATGAAATAAAATTTCTTAACATGCAACGGATTTTATATATAATTTTATGATTGAGCTTCTGACTTCACTGGTATTGATCTGGTGTTAACATGTGTCCAATACTGCCAATTCCTTAATCCTTTTATAAATTGTGTTCTAGAAAGGTTCCTTCCCGTTAAAGTTCACATTGCCAAGCCTCACCGGTGCTCTCACTTCGTCCAGCAAGAGCCCATGGAGTCAAATGAAGACCAAATCATCAAGTCTCATAGAATGGTTGAGGATAAAACAGAAGACATCAGATATCTGCAAGATCAGGTGTTTTCTGGTTAGAAGAAACGACTCAAGACAATGCTTAAGGATGCTCGCTTATTAGCCACCCAAAACCAAAACCAATACGCCTGGTAATTGGAAATGCAGAATGATTTAGAGAAGCTATCACTCCAATGTCTAGAAGATGACAGCTCAGAGGATCCGGGTTGCAAAGCTTAAGAACATGCTTGAAGATCGAGATCAGCTCCTTGAAATTGGTTTGAGAAACTACTATCGCAATGGTTACGATGATGGATATATCTCTCAAGAGGCTAGCCGACCGTTCCCCTCCGATTGGGTCAACAAAGATCCTACCTCCCCTGACTTGAAGTAGTCCTTTATTTGTTACAACTCTGATTTCCTGTGTATTTTGTTCTCTTCATTCTGATGTATTTGAACTGTCAAGTGTTTCTATTTCTTATGATAAAATCATAGGAACTCAATCTCTGGCAAACATTTTTATAGACCTAGCTACCTTAGGTCTATACTGCTCATGTTTAATGACCCGTCCCAAATTTACAGGATTAATTAAGGATTAAGTGAGGATTAGTGGGATTAATTGGGATTAATCGAGGAATTACAGACGTTCAATGTAAAATGACAATTTTGCCCTTGGAAATGGACAAAAAGTTAACTTTTTGACTCGCATGGTCAAAGGAACGAGGACCAAGGAATGTTACGTAGATCGAGTCGATATGAGTCTATAGGCAGGCGGCACGTCGAAATTGGACTTCGTACGAGGAATTATGGTTCAGGAAAGGAAATTGGAACTATTCATCAATGCATTGTCTTTTAAGTGGTTTGAGATATTTTAAGTGGGACCTAAATATTTGATTTGGACCATAGGATAAGTGACACTTTTCACCCACCCTATGGCCTTTTAACATACCTATGCTTGATCACCATCATCTATGCATCTTCATCCCTTTGTTTTCCTTGTAACTAGAGACCCTTCCCAAACACACAAACAACCATACCAACCTATCTTCTCCATCATCTGGGTTGACTTAAGGAATTGAGTGAGAAGGGACGAGGAAGAATAGTAGAGTGAAGGGCTGAGCACGGCGGCGTAGCCATGGCCACGGGTAAGGTAATACCTGAAACCCAGTTTTGGCTGAAAATGGAAAATCAGGTTTTGACGTGTGTTGATCGATTTGGTCAATCCTATTGTGTTCTAGGGACTTAAGCGAACTCTTGGACATCGATTTCGAGGAAAGTGGTGGTCGGAATCGACGAAAAACTGAAGGGGAAGTTCACGAGCCACTGTTCATGGATCTAAGGTATGGTTCTAGTCCATTTTTCTTAGTTTCATTTACATCGATCGATTGCTGGGGTTGGGACGAGTTCATAGGATGAAACAGGAAGGAAAATGGACTTGAAATGAAGGTTTTGGAACTGGGTCAAGGTCGCAGGTTTGCGTGACCCAATTCAGGCATTCGGGCTGACCCAGATAGAGAAAGAAGACGAGATGACATCATCTGATGATGTCATCATGTTAGACCAGACATGTTAGACTGTCATGTCAGAGGTGGACCAGTAGAAACGTGACACATGTCACATGTCAGTGCCCAGTCAGCACTAACATGTCAGTGACGTGGCCCAATCAGGTGCTGCCACATATTAGTGATGTGGACCAGTGAGCAACTAACACGTGGCACCATCAGATCTGACACCTAACAGAATTTTCAGAGATGACGTCATGCTGACATCAGCGATGACGGTAGCATTGACCATTGACCGTTGACCACTGACTTCAGCATTACCTTTGATGACGTTAACAGTTGACTTTGACCAGCATTGACTTTTATGTTGATTGGATCGTGGGGGCACGTGGGCGTGAATCTCAAGGTGGGACCAGTGTCATTTTGAAGGTTTCAACGATCCGGATCCAATGGTGGTGGTTTCGAGTCGATCGGAGCTCGTTAGGTTGGTCAAATTGAGATTTAAAGCCTTGAAAAGCGTGTTTGGGATGCATTCTCGGACTGTGATTATTCATGGGTTTTAAGTTTGACTTTATAGAGTTCGTTGGTGACCTTTGGTATGATTTGGATAGGTTCGGATGACCTAAAGAGGTTGGATTAGCCTGGAGGGGCTTATGACACGCGTATCGAGATGCAGTAAGGACGGTCTACGAGTGGACATTACTTTTTAAATATGATGCATGCATAACTATTTTATATGTTTTAAATACATGATTTGAGATGCCTTGAGTGCATATGTTTGTGGTATTTTGTATTTACATATTTGCACGTATTTCGAGGGTTATTGTTTATACGTGCTGGTGTTTTCAATAATGGATTTAATGGAATGATTTCTGATTTGGAAATATGGAGTCGGGCTTGAGACCCATTTGATTTGGTAACTATCGGAATTGAAGTCCATTTGGTTATACTTTCGGGCTTTAGGCCCAGTTGGTTTACGATATGGAGCTAGAGGCCCAATTGGTTATGAAATCGGGCATGAAACCCAGTTATGGTTTAAGATATCGGGCTTGAATGCCACTTGTGGTTTATGTATATGATATATGAAAGTTATACTTCGGGCATGAGAGCCAGTTGCAGATTTATGATGGTTTTTTGGAAACAGATTCGATGGAACTATTTTTCGGGTGTGGGCCCTTTGAGATGTTTGAAGTGATTTATGAAATGTTTTCCATATACCATTCTTATATGTGGACACAGAGCATTACCTGAGAGGGGCCACTCTACGTGAAAGACGGTAGAGAGGTCCAAGATCAGGATTACTAGAGGTTTAAAACCTCCGCCCCCCTAGGGAGGGTTAGGGACCTGGGTGGACCCTGGGGGAGTCTCGGCTTGAGACTGAAGGGCACGCGTAGCTTATGACAGTGACATATGGGATGTCAGGCATCTGGGATGCCAATTATGAATTAAATGTGTTTTATTGGACTGGACTGGCTTTACAGTATTTTGTGGATTTTAGCAGTGACCCACGTGTTTCAGTTTTGGGGTAGAGACCCCTTATGTTTTACTGTAATGACCCGTCCCGAATCCGAGGATTAGATTAGTGACTAATTAAGGATTAGTGAGGTTAATCGGTGATTAGTTGAACGAAATCGAACGAACGATGCAAAATGACCATTTTGCCCTAGTTGCGGGTAAATATTGACTTTTGACCTGGGAGGTCCGATGGCCGAGGGTCGAGGATCGTTACATAGATCGGGTCGATACGAATCCGTAGACAGGTGGCACGCCGAAATCGGACTTCGAATGGAAAAGTTATGGGTCACGGAAGTTCGATTTCACTATGCATGCATTACGAGACGGGGATGAAGTGGCGATATCTGATTGGGCAGATATTTTAAGTGGGAACCATGGATGAGTGACAAGTGTCACTCATCCCATTGGCCAGTCCCCTAAAAAGTGGATCTAAACCATTAAAATAATAATATTTTATTATTTTATATTTCTCATTCATCCCATCTTTTAATCTTCACCCTTCATCTATATTTCTTCCTTCAATCCTCACCCTCTATTCCCTTCTCTCTCACCTGATCATCATCTTCTCTGTTTCTTCAAACATCCCAAACTCGAAAGCCCTCCATTCCCTCCATTTCCATTTAGCAAACAAACCCACACGACACACCACCACCATCCCATCTCATCTCCATATGCTTTTATGAACGGCTGAACGTGAGAGAGTGACCTGAGGGACTAAGGACAACGGGGAGACGACGGCCCACGGTGGAGGAAGCTCGAAACCATGAGGTAAAAATTCAAAATTTCAGACTTTGGGTTTTAAGGGGTTTTGAGCGATGCTAATGATTGGGTCGTGTTCCTAGGACCTAGGGGAGTCGAATGGGACTGGTTTGGTGGACTGGGGTGGCCGGAAAAGCAAAAACACGGCGGTTGCAGGTGGCCGGTTCTGTTCCAATCGTGAAGGTGAGGTTTTCTTCCCTTTTTGCTTGTGTTAATCATCCCTTTAGATTCCTAGGACTAAGATTAGAAGTTTGGAATTAAAATGGGAAGGAATGGAGTGAAAATAAGGGATAATGGACCCTGAACCGTGACTGCCGGTTCAGTTGGACCGAACTGGTTCGAACTGGTCTGAACCGGGTCTGTCGAGAGCTTGAAGATGACACTGTTTCGGCGCATGGGTTTCAGGCGTAGGAACTTCAGGCAGCGCGTGTGGGTGTGTGGGCCACATTTTGGGGATGCTTCCAACACACGAAATCATCCTTTCGATGTAACAAACATTTTGGGACTGATTTCGTGTCGATCGAACATCGTTTCGATATGTTTCAAGGTGTCCGAAGATTTAGGATCAAATTTAAAAATAGTTAAAAATTCCGAAAAATTACGGGGCTTTAGTGAGAGGTTAATTAAGTAGTTGGTAACCCTCTAAAGTGATTTGGATAGGTTTGGGAGTCCAAGTGACTGTGATTGGCCCAGGAGAGCCGTATGGCACGCGTATCGAGGCGACACCTCGGACGGTCTGTGAGTGGACCTTGTTTTCTAAATTGATGCATGCATAAATGTTTATTATATGTTTTAATACTTGGTTTGTGATGCAATGAGTGCATTTGTGTGTTGTTATGTATTGGCACGTATTTCGAGGTTTCGGCCTTATACGGTGCCAATACGGGTTTGCATTTCTACGATGGTTTAATTGAAATGGTTTTGGGATTTAAAAAGGATAAACTCGGGCATGAGACCCATTTGGTTTTGTCTCAGGCATGTAGCCCTATTGATGACCTACGGGTCTGAGTCGTGGCCGCGGCGAGTGCTTTGTGCACGGCGACGGACGATACGACGCTCGCCTCTGGACTGGCATGTGTTCCTTCTGGAGAGGTCATGATGCATGTACTGTCGTCGACCAGCCACTAGAGGCTTGACTTTGGAGTGATGACGGTTCAGGATATCGATCGGTGATGAGTGCACCATGAACTAGCGGTGTTCGCGTCAGTTGATTTGTTCACGACAACACACCATGATTGAGGGCGGTCCTGGACGGATGGTTGCACACATCACTACGATTAGAATCGTGACTGACCCTGAGATATCAGGCACGATGCCCAGTTGAGTCATGAGTTAGGGCACGAGACCCAATTACTTTATGGGGACCGGGCATGAATGTTTTTGTTATATATATATATATTCATATACCTTCCTTATTTGGAATGTCTCCTCCGGGGAGGGTCGTTGGCCTGGGCGGACCCCGGAGTAGTCACGGAGCACTAACTGAGTGGAGTTACCCCTGTTGGGTACCTTTCTCTCAGGAAGGTTTGGATTATAACCCTAGGGAGGGTCATTGATCTACGGACATTGACCTGGGTGGACCCTGGGAGACTTGGGCTTTGAGACCTCCAGTAGTACGCGCGTAGCTCTAGATACCGTGACAAGATTGGTTATGTGATTTATATGTATATGTTGTATGATATATGATGTACTGGTTTTGGACTGAGTCCAATATAGCTTTGGGCAGTGGCCCGTATGATCGGTTTCATTTACGTTTTTGGGCTAAGGCCCTAATTGTTTGATAAATGGTTTTTGAATGCATGCATGCTTTTTAGTGAAAGGTACAAATGTCTTTCGATAAAATGTTTTTATAAATTATTGTTTTGTCCACTCACAGCTTTTAAATGTTTTGACTGCCCTTCAGGTTGATCGCGGATGTGGACTATAGCAGAGACCGAGACATCACATAGCTCTTCCGGATCCTGGCGTACTCTTAAGCCCCAGCGGGCTAAAATCAGAATTTCCCTTGTTTGACACTCCATGACAGACGGGATCAGGAACGTCCCGCGTTAATCCCGGGGGGATTGGGATGGGTCCTGACATTTACGGTTTTGGGCTAAGACCCTAATGATTTGAGGAAGGAAATGACTTTGCTTGAGAAGCATTTTTCACCGGGTTTGGATTTAGAAAACTTGTGTTTTGATTTAAAGCAAATGATTATAATAACTGATTTTCGTATGCATGCATACTTTTTAGTGAAGGGTATAAATCTCTTTCATGAAATGTGTTTTTATTAAACTATTTATTTTTGTTCACTCACAGCTTTTTGTGGTTTTTAATACCCTTCAGGTTGATCGCGGATGTGAGCTATAACAGAGACTGAGACATCACACTCCATCATAAATATTGACGTACTATGGATAACCCCGAACGGGTTAAGGTGAGGTTTATCCCTTGTCTAACACGTGGTGTCAGACGGGAGCATGGTGATAGGGATTTTACCAAGTACAAAAGATGCACTAGGAAAAACCTTTACGCGTAATAAACTTTGCAAGCGCACAAGACGTGTAGATAGTATAGGTGCAAGCAAAGGTCGATCCCACGAAGACTTGCTCAATGATATACAATTCTGTTTAACTCAATTGGCTTAAGTGGAGTAATTAAAATGCAAATAGGGGGGGTTGTCACGTTGAATGAATGTAAGTAAATTAACTAAGGTTAACTAACTAAGTGGAGCTAGGGTTTCTATCCACCTTTACCAATTATAGTTCTCCGATTTCCTTAATTAGATTACTATGCATATTTGTTGAATTAAGTGCCCGTGCAGAGGTCCGGCTAAGGCTCACCCAACACATGTTATCTTCTCTTAGGTTGCATGTTTAGGCGTGATGTGCCCGCCCTTAAACGTCTATTACTGATGGTGCAGTGATGTGCAATTGTAGTGAGTCATGAATTTAGATTACGAATAAGAGTCTCTCTCCCCCCCTCCTTCTCCCTTAAACGTGATGCTACAAATTGCAGAGTGAACACAAACATCGAGGTGATTCGTCAAGCAATTACATTAACAATTATACACAAATAAGGTAGCTAAGATTTTAAGCATAAATTGAATTCATGAAGCTCATAACAATCATAATCAAGAGCCAGAAATCTAAGTAAGAACAAACATGGCTAGGGCTTCAAGTAACCCTAGCCCTACTTACACTACTCAAACATTATTGAATAAAACAAGGACATAAAATAAAGCAATAAATAACAAAAGGAATGAAGGAAAACTCCCTCAAGGTAGACGTGCTGAAATTAAGATGCTTGAATTGTAAAGAGTGCTTGAATTAAGATTACAAAACTTTAAACTAAGAACATGGATTGAAGTACTAATTTTGACAGAGTTTTGGGGACCTTCAAGAGGTAAATTCGGCTGCCCTTTTCATAAACCCTAATACCTCTATTTATAAGAGAATAATTAATCTTCCTACAAATAGAAGTTTTTAATCCAATTCTGTAAGGAAAATGCTTCCTAATTAATTAAGAAATCTAATTAAAACCTTTCCTACAAGTAAAGGAACTGAAAATAAGAATAGAAAAGGAAGTAGGACTAAAATCCCTATACAATATGGAGATTAGGTATGAAAGGAAGTTGGAATTATCCTAAAAAAGGCTTAAAACTAGGAATTAAACCTTTAGGAGACTTTTCGGCGGTTAGCCACCGAAATCGGGCGGTCAAAGGGCGTGGTTAACCATGGCCAAAGGTGCCAGGCTACTGTTCTTAACTTTCGGTGGAATGCCACCGCACCGGAGTTCAGTGAATCAGGATGTGTCCGCCGAGGAGCTGAGGAGTTGTGCGGCCGACGCTTACCGAATGGGGGTCCAAGCTACAGTACTGCGCGAAGGACCCCTGATGTTGATTTCGATGGATGGCCACCGAATTTCCTGTGCATTTTGTTTCCTTCATAACTTCTTCATTTCAACTCCGATTTAGGTGATTCTTTCGTCCAAATTCTCGTAATTCTAAGCTCTATTTGATCTACACATTTCTCACAAAATATATCATTTTCTCCAATTGCATAGAAAGAATTATTAACAAAACATACATAAAAGGGTATTAAATCATGGATAAAACATGCATAAATTATGACCTATCACATGACACATCCTGCGTTAATCCCGAGGGGATTTGGGATGGATCGTGTCAGAGTGGGATTCACTGACCGCGGAAGTCCAGCACTAGGCATAACCTCTCCCATTCTGCAGGAAGTACGAACTCTGGTTTGGATAACTTGTCGGCCGCGACCTTAGTAGGTCGACTGTTCCTATCTTCACTGGCTAATCTAAGGTTATCCATCTTAGGATTATAGAAACTACCTTCAACCACTATTGGGTTGGCCACAAATGGCCTTGTATCTGCCTGGGTGATTTCCCACGATCCTTCTTGGGTGGTGTCGTTGAGACTCTACATGGCGATTTATTGGTGCATAGTAGATGGGATGCACATGCTCTTGTGAATCCAATCTCTTCCGAGTAAAAAGTTGTAGGCCGCGATGTTGTCCACCACGAAGAATGCTAACATTAATTTGAATCCAACTTCAATCTCAAAGGGTAGGAATCTGTGGGTCTTGGTGACGGTCCCGTTGAAGTTAGACATTATAGCCATGGTTGGCAAACATCCATGTAGTGTCCTACTCAATTTTTTCAACATTTTTTGTAACGACCCGTCCCAAATTCCTAGATTAGATTAGTGACTAATCACGATTAATGAGGTTAAACGGTGATTAGTAGAGCGAAATCGGACGAACGGTGCGAAATGACCGTTTTACCCTTAGTGGTGGCAAAACGTTGACTTTTTAATCGGGCCGTCAAATGGACTTTGAACGATGACCGTGACGTAGTTCGTGACGTCACGAGTTCATAGACGGGTGGCACGTTCAATTCCGACGTTCGGGGAGGAAGTTATGACGTTCGGAAGTTTAGGGGCATTTTGGTAATTTTGGTTAAAAGGGGAAAATAGTTGACTTTTTGATCGAGAGGTCCGATGGCCGAGGGCTGAAGACCGTTACGTAGATAAGGACGATACGAATCCGTAGACAGGCGGCACGTCGAATTCGGACGTTCGACGGCGAAGTTACGGTTAACGGAAGTTCGAGTGTACTATTGCACGAATTACGAAACGAGTTAACTTTTGGACTTTAGTTGGGCCCAGATATTTAAGGGAGGCCCAATGGATGAGTGACAAGTGCCACCCATCCACATGCCACCTATATTGATTCATGCACCGTGCAAACCATTCCAGTTTCTCCATTTCAAACACACACAAAACACAACCCGATCTCACCCATTTTCCTCCCATCTGTGCAACCCAAAACCCATCCACTCTTCACCCATGACCAGGCAGAGGACCAGGGAGACTGAGGAGGTTGCTGGGCGGCCAGAACCGCCGTCCAAGGCGGCGAGAGGAGGAGGAACCCGTGAGGTTCACGGTTAGTCCATTTTGACCCCTTTTTCCATTTTTGTTGTTATGGTTGGTTTTTAATGGTTTTAATGAGTCCATTAGGTTGCTAGGGACATGTTAGGAAGGTTTAAGGAAGCTTGGGATGGCTGGGCAGCCATGGGTACAGTTTTGGAAACTTGAACCGTTTGGTTCAAAATCGAACCATAGGATTTAGACGTTTTCGGTTGCGTTTAAGGATTGGAATGGATAGAAAACATCAAAATAGGATGAAAGGAACCAAAAAGGAAGAACTAGGATGAAAAATGGGGTGTCTAGGGCTGTGAACCGGTCACGCCGGTCCAGTTGGACCGGCCAAACCAGGTGAACCGGCCATGAACAGTAAAACCGGTCTGCTGGAGGTTAGTGCCGATGAACAGTGTTTTCGACTTTCTAGGGGCTCGTGAGGACGTGTGGGGCATAATTTGGGAAAGTGTTCAACACAGGAAATCTTGTATTCGATGTAACGAAGATTTGGGGACTGGTCTCGCGTCAATCGGACATCGTTTTGATAGTTTTCGGGGGTGTCGGAAGGTTTAGGGTCGGTTTAAAAATAGTTAAAAGTTCGGAAAAATTACGGGGCTTTGATGGGAGGTTAATTAAGTAGTTATTAACCTTCTATTAAAATTTGGACAGGTTTGGGAGTCCCGGTAATGGTGATCGGCTCGGGGAGCCGAATGGCACGCAAATCGAGGCGGCAGCTCGGACGGTATGTGAGTGGACCTTGTTTTCTAAATTGGTGCATGCATAAATGTTTATTATATGTTTTAAATACTTGTTTGTGATGCCATGAGTGCATTTGGATGTGCGGTTACGTATAGGCACGTATTTCGAGGTTTCGGCCCTATACGGTGCCTATACGGGGCTGTATGTCTTTATTGGTCTAAATGAAATGGTTTTGGATTTCCAAATGGATTATGAATATGATTTTATGATGTTGATTTGGATGCTTGTGAATTATATGGTTTCACGTATTTCGAGGCGATTTACGTGCTTGCACGTAAATCGAGGTTTTCCGATTTTATACTGATTTTCCGTACTTATGGTTTTGGATATGATTTCATGAAATGATTTTGGATTTGAAAAGGTAACTCTCGGACTTGAGGTCCATTTGATTTACGGAATCGGGCCGGAGGCCCAGTTGGTTTACGATTCGGACTTGAGGTCCAGTTTCTATGTGGATTCGGGCCTACGGCCCATTTATGTATTACAAATGGTTTTTATGGTTCATAACGGTTTATGGGAACCGGCATGAACCCTTGAAATGGTTTTTACAGGTCATGACAGTTTATGGGAACCGGCATGAACCCATGAAAGGTTTTATGGTTCATGACGGCTTATGGGGGCCGGACATGAATCCTGGAAAAGTTTAAAGAATGATTTCAAAAGGTTTTTCATATTCCATCCTATATATATGATTGTCTCCTCCGGGGAGGGTCGTTGGCCTGGGTGGACCCCGGAGTAGTCACGGAGCACTGACTGAGTGGAGTCGCCCCCAAGTTGGGTTCCTTACTCTCAAGATGGGCATGGTTCGTTACCTCCAGGGAGGGTCATTGATCTACGGACATTGACCTGGGTGGACCCTGGAGAGACTTGGGTATGAGACCCCGGTTAGCACACGTGTAGCTCTATTATACCGTGACAGGTTCTGGATATGAAATATAATGGATAAACATGATTTCAATTGATTTTGGGAAATTGTGTTTATAATGATAAATGGTTTTGGGCTGAGATCCCACATATGTTTACTATGTTATGGTTTTCTGTAAATGGTTTTGGGCAGGAGCCCGTAGAACTTGTATTTATAGAATTTGGGGCTGAGACCCTAATTATGGTTGTTTAAACTTATGTGTTTGGATAAATGGTTTTACTATGCATGCATGCTTTTTAGTGAAGGGTATAAAGGTCTTTTATGGAAATGTTTTTATAAACTCCTTATTTTTGTCCACTCACAGTCTTTCTGTTTTTAATACCCTTCAGGTTGGATACGATGTGGACTGTAGCAGAGACCGAGATATCACATGCCTCCTCCGGATCCTGGCGTACTCTGATAGCCCGGGAGGGCAAAGGTTGGAAATATCCCTTGTCTGACACTTCGTGTCAGAAGGGAGCAGGGTCATCCCACGTTAATCCCGGGGGGATTGGGATGGGTCCTGTCATTTTCGCAGGTAAGACGTTGATAGAAGCCCCTCCATATATCATCATTTTTTTGACTATGATACTGACAGGACCCGCCCCGATCCCACATGGACCACAAGGGGACGTGCCCTGCTCCCGTCTGACACCCATTAATTCATACCAATTTTAACCTCAAAAACATCAAATGCATAAATAACCAAATTAAAGTTATACATCAAATCCGAATTAAACAGATGTCAGACAAGGGATGAAATCCAAACGACAAGTTGCGAGCACGATTCTAACATAAACCTGCGGGTACACCACCCAACAGGGGTTCAGGTACGCAGAAGTGGATCTATGCCTCAGCCTCAGGTTCCTCCTCTACCTCAATAGCACGACCTGGAGGGGTTACCAAAACAATAAGGGTGAGTGGGTCGAAACTCAAGTTTATAAAATCGTTTTGTAAGTAAACATATAATTTACCCCTCCATTTTCCAAAACATGCATGCAACATTTTTTAAAATCATAAATAATATAATATGAATCATAAGGCATGTAATAAAACCATAACCATAATTTTAGCCACTGCACTATACACTCAATCCCGATATCCCCGATGTCTGACGTCCCTGACGTCTAATAAGGTCACAATCACAAGGCTACGCGTGCCACTCGGGTCTCAATTCCGAGTTCAATCCCCGAACCCCGTTCGGGTACAGCATCCCCGATGCTTAGCGTCATAGACGCTGGACGTTCTATACGTCCGTGACCACTCCGGGGTACCTCATCCGGAGGAGACAGTATCATAAGAATGGATCTATACAGTGCAGTATTAAATACATTTTATTGATATCCACATGCAAAACATATATGTATACATAGGTAAAATCCGAACCGATCGTTACGTTTTACCAGACGGGTCTCATGCCCAAATACCGTGAAACGTGCCATAATCGAAATTTCAATATCATCAAAACCATTTCTTGATTCCAACATGTGAACATATAAGTAAATCAGAAAACATTTAAGCATGCAAGGGTTTAATGAAATCGGGCCCACTCACAGTACGATCCCGCGATGAACCTGCGCGTACGAACTTGTACCGGGATTATCGTACAATTCCTGTCAGTCCAAATCACATGTAAGGGTCACTACAAGTCTTAAACGTTTAACCAAAAAGTCCGAAATAGAAACCGGCTCGGGGAACCCGTCAACACGTTTTCCGAGATAACCGGCCCTAAACTGACCCATCAAAACTATCTCAGATCAACCTGGTTAATTCACCAAAAATGTTCAGAATGAAGAGAGGAACAAAAGTCATGTTGATCGTGATCGGAGGTAAGGTCCAACGTGCCCTCACGCGCCGCCCAAAGTGGCTGCGCGTGAAAGTCAAGCGCCTGACACTGTAGCTACAGTGTCACCACCTTCACCCGTTTGTCTGTAATACGGGCTTGCCACCCGCGGCTTGACCCGGTTGAATACCTATCAATTCTTACTCGATTTCAATCCAATTTGATCCTAACATGTTTATTATCCTTCCCATTTAAGTTCTGTGACACTAATTTGCCTCGACAAGTCCTTTAACTAGCCATTCGACCCGTGATCAACAAAACGGGTTGATCACCAGAACTTCCTGGTTTCTAATTCAAACCTCAATTAACTTCACAGGAAGTATAATAGGATCAAAACGAACAAATATGAACGATCAATTGGGTTTGAGAGTACCTGAAGATTGTCGTCCCAAGCTCTGCAACTTTTCTGAAAACGGCAGCCTCCGTCCCAGCTCAACCGTGGCTGATAGCCTTCGATTTCAATGTGGTTGAGTTCCAAACACTCCCAGAAGACTAAACCAGGCCTTGGTTTGGTCCAACACTCACCAGAAATCAAAACCCGATTTTCCCTCCAATTTTGCCCGAAATGGTTTCTCTGGTTTCCTCACCTGTTCTCAGTTCTTTCAGCATCAAAGTGATGCTTACCCACGTTCTAATCAGTTTTAAATAACCTCAACCGTCCCAGAGGCTCGTGGAAGTCCAATTTGTCCACTGAAAATTGTTCCCCGAAAAGCTTCGATCTTGAAATTAAAAATTGTGGCTTTGCTGGATGTATCCAGCCATGTGCTGATGTCTAAAGGGTTTAAACAAATCCCAGCTTTCCAACTCACACACTGATTAATCAATTGGGGCACAGAACCACCGCACATGGTGGTGCCGTCCACGGTTCCCCCGCGGTTGCTACAGTGACCAGGGCAAAATGACCAAAATGCCCTTGGTTCAAATAATTACCAAACTGCCCCTTACTTTCTTGACCCGTAACTCAGCCATACGAAGTCCGATTTTGGCGTGCCGCCTGTCTACGGACTCAAGACATCGAGACCTACCTAACGGTCCTTGAGTCATGTGAAAATTAGTTGCCAAACGAAAAGTCAACATTTTCGCCCGTGAAGTCCAAATTACGGTAATGCCCCTAAACTTCCGATAGTCATAACTTTTTCCCTGATCGTCCGAATTGGACGTGCCACCTGTCTATGGACTTGTGACGTCCCGAACTACGTCACGGTCACTGGTCAAAGTCCATTTGACCCACCAATCAAAAAGTCAACGATTTGGCCATACCATTCACAAGGGTAAAAACGTCAATTCATTCATTAAATTACAATATTCAAATCTTCGAATTTCCGGGGTGTTACAGATACCTTCAAGGTGAGCTGTGATGAAGATAGATCGTAGATGGTTTGTCATCCCCTTGGTCGGGACAACAAATAATGACTTTTCCTTACAAGGAATAGTCCTCGGGGTGACGTTCAAATCTTTCTCTGTCGAGATTTGAATTGTTGCTCATGAAGGTTCATAGTAGAAACGTCTATGATCATTTGATTGACTTGCTGATATGCAACTTATAGATGCTCCGATAAAACTACCACCACACCAATCTCGATTCGAGGCTCTTGTTCCTTATCGAACAAGGCAGCTACTTCCATGACTTCCAGCATGTTCCCTCCAACCTTTGTTTCTTCTTTGGTCGTGACCTGACCATCATTTTTCTAGTTGTCATCCTCGGGTGACTCCTTAGTCGGAACTTCCATATTTTCTACTGGCTTGCTCTCCAAGTCTCCTTGAGTGAAGTTCTAGAACAAGAGTTTTGTTTTGTTTACTTGAGGAAATTATGAGATAGCCCTAGGATGTTCATTTGTCTCTTGATCCTTCTCCTTCTCCTTATCCATTCTAAGGGAACCAGTAAGTTTCCCTTTGGTAGCAAGAAGAGTTGTTGACTCTTTAGGAGGCTTTGCCCCCAAGCCGTTCTTGGTGCCAAGGTATGCCCGGTACTGTCTCTGAATTCTTCTCTTGGCAGTTCTTCTTAACTCTTTGGCTGACTTTCCATTTCTGTCTGCCATATACCACTTTCCATCTTGGATTGTGGCTTGGAATGGTTTGGCCATGTTGATGGCCTTGTTGGGAGAAACTGGCCATTTTGATGATCTTTGTTGGTCACGCTGCCCCTAGCCTGCTGACTAACCTTTTGTTCTCGCCTTTCTCTGGTGTTTTTCGACTTCCAAATCATGGATTCTGGTAGGGCCTCGATATGGGGAACATGTAGACTATGTTTCTGCTCAGTTACATCTAAAGATGTGTCATCTTGACCTTTCCTTTCGCATTCTGACTTCATCTTGATGCTTGGGATTGAGGTCGTCGCGACATAACTTCTTGTGCATTTGAAGCTGAATTTCTTCACATTTCTGCTAGTATAAATCTTTGGTTTAAGCTAATCACTTCGTGGTTGCTTTCCCCCCGAGTCTTTTCGGAGACAGTATTGGAGATTAACTATGCTGACCCACGGTGTTGGGAATGGGTTGGTATCCACCCCTATGGTGGCCTTAGGTATAAGTGCCAACACGGTATATCCTTGATTGATTACCCTCTGCATTACATCCCTGAACTAAACACAGTTGGTGGTGCCATGGTGTAATGACACATGCCATTTGCAGAACTATTTGCCCATCTTCCTATTTGGGGTAACTCCTGCTTGGGGTATGGTTTGATTACCTTTGCTGTAAGACCCTTGTCTTGGAGGGAACGGTGAACGATCCCATATTCCCCTCGCATCCCACATTCCTGTGAGGGAAATGGTCTGGGAGGGGATTGGTGGTGTACCTTAAAGGTGTAGGCATACACCTATCTAGCACGAGGCCTTTTGGGAGCTCGGTGGCTTTGGGTTCGGTTGGAACTTCAAAGTTAAGCGAGTTGAGGCTAGTGCAATTCCATGATGGGTGACCCCTTGAGAAGTTGCACCGTGAGCTCTCGAAAACAAAACTGTGAGGGTGAAGAGGCCCAAAGCGGACAATATCGTGCTAGAATCGGGTCATGACCGATGAGGGTCGGGTCTTGACAGAATGGTATTAGAGCTAGACCTCGACCAGGAAGTGTGTCAGCAAGGACGCTGGGCCCTAAGGGGGGTGGATTGTAAGACTCGTGTCTTGGAGGGAATGGTGAAAGATCCCACATTCCTGCGAGGGGAATGGTCTGGGAGGGGATTGGTGGTGTGCCTTAAAGGAGTAGGCACACACCTATCTAGCACGAGGCCTTTTGGGAGCTCAGTGGCTATGGGTTCAGTTGGAACTTCAAAGTTAAGCGAGTTGTGGCTGGTGCAATTCCATGATGGGCGATCCTCTGGGAAGTTGCACCGTGAGCTCCCGAAAACAAAACCGTGAGGGCAAGGAGGCCCAAAGCGGACAATATCATGCTAGAATTGGGTCCTGGCCGAGGAGGGTAGGGTCCTCACATTTTCCCTTACCAACTCATCATAGATCTCTCCAGCTTTGGCAAGGTCAAAAGAGTACGAGTTAAACATCGGTGTTTTGTTTGCGAATAGGCTACCGCTTGGCATGACTGGGCTTTGCTCCCACGCAGGCCTGACTAGTGACTTGAGGGTCACAACTTCATTTCTTGGAGGCTGGATCTTGGCTGTGGCTATTTCTAGTTCTTTTTCTTCTTTAGAAGTCCTTGTCTTCCCAATGCTCCAGTTGGTGAACATGAACCCTGTTCTTATAAAACGGTGGAAATTTTTAATTGTGCCTTTGTCGTTGTTCTTCTTCAAGCAACCTTTTGAACTTGGTGGCTGATACTACTATCTCCTAGAGATTGGAAAAAGTAGTATCATTGAACTTCTTTTTTAGGGAAAACCTCAGTGCACGTTGTGGGATAGCTACCATCTGGGCATTATTGATAGGAAACCTACACCTCATCTTCATCCTTTTTGAACCTAACGATGAAGTCCTCCACTGTCTCATGCTCGCCTTGCTTGAGAGCCGTTAAATCACTAATACTAACTTCAGGATCGATTCTGTAGAATTCTTAGTAGAACATGGCCTCTATTTTCTCCCAAGTGTGGATGGAAGCTTCTGACATGAAGTGTACCAAGAGAAAACATCCACGGATAGGGAGCTACTAAAAAGCCGCAACTTGAGGTAAGGATTATCTTCCACAGCCACGCATTGGGATGAGAACCTCCCAATGTGCTCTAAGGACGTGTGCTGCCATCTCCGTTAAAGAGTGTGAATGTTAGTGGCTTGCAATTTTCTGGGGAACGGGTTGTCTTAATCTATACAAGCCAGATAAGGCATTCTATAAGTTGGGACATTAATTCTCCGAGGAGGTGCGCCTTAGCTTATTCATCTCGTTTATAAGGGCATGGTGCTTTCTAGCTCGGGCTGGCCTTTTACCAAGGAGAAACTCTTCATCTGATCCTGGTTCCTTGAAGCCGTGTCGCAGCTAGATAGCTCCTTAACCCTGTGGTTCAACGCTTCAATCTGCAAAGTGATAGGAACATGGCTATCTGTGAAGAGCTGGGCAAGTTCCCCTTTATCCATTTCTTGGCTAAAGACTACTTCCTCCATCCCATCAGGTCTGGACTCCATTTCAGTCTACACGGTCATTACTTCAGGTACCGTCACTTGAGGAGAATTCCTTACAAGCCTTCATTTAGCATCTCAGAGTCACTGAGTAGATGACAGGACCCTCCCCGTAATCCCCATTGATTAACGTGGGAGGACCTACTCCCATTTAACACGACCTGGTGGGAGGCCATAATACCCTCGGGATTAAGTAAACATCCTAACCACGTGTCAGACTAGGGATACTACTATATACTAACCAGTAAGATCAAAGTACGCACTCTCCGTGATGCCTTAGCCTTCACATAGCCCGCATCCGCAATCAACCTGGAGGATTCCAAAATAAATTAAAAGTGTGAGTGGACAAAAATAAAGGTTTGGAAAACCATTTTTCGAAATCAATCATTAAACCCTATGTTTAAGAAAGTTATGCATGCATCAAGTTTAAGAATAAAACATCAATCTCAAAATACGTGCAGTAACTAGAAAATTAGAAATGCAAAAACCTGCCTCATAGAAGGTCATACCAAATCCACACCAAAGCAAGTCTAACAACATAAGCATATCAAATAACTAATCATATCAACCTCAATGTCTGCTATTGAATCTCAATATCAAGGTGCACTACCAGTAGGCGAATATCACTCGGGAAAGACGAAGTCCCAGACTCGATGTCTGAGTATGAACAGACCCAAGAATGACGGAGTCCCAAACTTGACGTCTGAGGAACTGTCCTAGTCTCAAGAATGAAAGAGCCCGAGGCAAAACGTCTGAGACGAGTCTCCGGAATGACGGAGCCCAACTCGACATCCGAGACTATCTATCACAATCAGCATCTCGAGTGGGTCACCAATCACATCTCACAACATACAAATCATCACCATTATCATAACAGTCATATCAACATATATTCATGGTCATCTCATATCACAGTCACATCATACCATGTAAAATGAGCGATTAGAATAGTCATAAAATCATGTCAAATCCCATTTTAGCAAACACCATCAAAATCATATAACATGACATCACAAGTGTAAAACCATCCCTTATAAAGCATTGAGGATCCGGGGTTTAATAAACCCAATTTCCTCGCTAAACGTTTTAATATCATTTTTCTTAAATATTCATAAAAGCTCCCAAGAAATCCACATGAATAGTATGTAACCAACCATCAAGTAATTCTTATTATAAATCAATTAAAACCATATAAAAATGCATGCATAGAGTTAAGAAAACAAAAGTCCACTAACAGGTACCGCCGCTTGCCCAAACATGAGTTTTAAGCCAATCCGAAGTCCCCGGGACATCCGGGACTATCAAAGTAATACCCGAGGGTAACTAACATTCAATGTAAACCCATACAATAAACCCTCACAAACCCCAGAATTGAAAATGGGTCCCGAACACGCTTCCCGAGTAGAAAAACCTTCAAAACACCAACCAAAAGATCTTTGATCGACCTGAAACCATCACCATTGGATTCAGGATGTCAAAAACTTTCAAACAAGTCCGGGTTGACCTCGAAATTCATGCCCATGCGCCCACATGCTCAAGTCAAAGTATGGTCAACGTTGACGTCATCTGTTGACGTCAACTTAAGAACTTGACATTTGACAACGTCTAACAACCTACCAAGTGGCACCACCTAATTTACCACTTGGCATGACAGCGGTGACGTGGACTCCCACATCATCTTTTCCTACCTCTCGTGGGTCAGCCTGCGGTCCTGCAACCGGGTCACTCGACCCGAATCAAAACTCGATTCTAAATTAGCCATTTCTCAACCAATATACTCGTCGTCCCCCCAGAAACCTATCTATGGCCTTAAAACTAAGAAAATATACCTGTATATCCCTAAGTCATGATCGAAACTCATGACCAACCTTCGAGCTTGTCCCCGGGACGATTCCTGCATCTTTTTCCTTCCCTTTTTGTTCCTATATGCTCGCAAGAGTTTAGGGAATATAACCCTGGCCTCAAAACACATCACCAATGACCCAAAATCTAAAACACACAGGCTTACCTTTTTCTCACGGTTTTCCCTGGCTAGCCACCGTGGCTCCTTGTCTCTCTTCCATCTCTATAAGCCTCTCCCTCACTTACTTTCAGCCTTAATCTCTCTCCTTCACGCATAAGCCAAATTGATGAGGATGATCAAATTGTAGGGTGGGTTTCGGGTAACTTCAAATAAGAGAGAGAGTTGTTGTAAACGTATGGGCCATAACAACCCTTCTCGTAAAACTTGCAACCGTAAAATCTGATTAAACTATCATTGACTCGTAAAATCACCGTGTGATGTCCAAAATCGACGTGCCGCATGTTTACGTAATTTGAATCCTTCGATCTACATAATGAATCTTGATCCACATGCAAATAACCTCTTCGGTCAAAAGTCAACATTTTAAATTTAACCACAAAAAGTCAACCCTTTGACTAGGGGTTAAACAACTATTTTCCAATTCTTCAGAAGTCCGGGTCGTTACAATGTACCCCCATAAAGAACTTCATCCCCCAAATTCACCCTGAACCATGTGCAAAAATGTGGAAGTCCAGTACCGCCTCCAACCCGAGGCTTGGATGAGCAAGTCCACGTCTAAAATCTAACCACAGTTCACTTACCGAATTGAACGTCACCCGACGTAAACTAGAATCCAACTTTTCATGTCTCATCCGGTCTCATCCTTAATGACCGTACCCGATAAGTTAGGGGTCAATTTGCCACTGGAATTCCAAAACTCAACTCCCAAGACTCGCTCGAGTCATCGACACTCATCGACCTCACCTACCACCACGCAGGTGCAACTCAGAACCCAATCTGACATCTCTGCTCCCTCTGAGAAATCACAAGTATCTTTCATTAAGAAGTCTCACCGTCAACGATACCCACGATGAACCATCGTGACCATCCGGTAACCCATAGACTCCACTGTTTCCATTCGAGTTCGTTACCAAAATCCGACTCGTACCAGAATCTTCTTACGATACCTCGACTCACCAAGAGACCAACTTTCTGATCCTGACTCCTCTCGAGTCCTAATCCAGCATCTCAGTCATCCAAAGTGCATCTTGACCGCATCAAATACTTGCTCTAGATGAGGTATTCACGAATCAGTTTCACTAGGGTTACTTTTGCCAACAACCATGGCTTAGAGCTCAAGCTCGTACAAAAATTGAAGCCTCTATCACCTTTTTCCCCTAGCGCACAGTATTTGACACCTGGTCTAAACGTCTCAAGGAACAGTCAAACTCGGATCTAATCCGATTATCATATGGCTACCATGCCAATCATGGCTTGACACTGGACCCTATCCGTTTGATCCCAGATCCATTTAAACGCACATTAATCTAAAAATCCTCGCCGAGTTCTCCTTGTCACATTATTAATGCTGAATACTTGTCGAAAACATACTCCCTGAGAATTCCCAAAACAACTGTCCAATTGACTAGCCAATTCAACTCCTGGTTAACTCCAAGGGTCAACTGATTTACGTCTTACCAAGATTTACCCATCTTGAGTGAAGGGTCCCGTCAGTTACTTACCTCGACCCCTATCCTGATGATGTGAATGGTCAGATCCTAAAGCTGCACTGTAAACCTCTAATCCGACCATAAGGGTCTCACAGGAACATTGTCCAGTAACACTCCACAGTCATCGACCATCAGTACCATCCCGCTATTCGGAGCTCCAAGATCAAGGTAGATGAACTGTATGAATAAGAGATAACAGGCCTGCAAACATCCTACTTGAGGCATTGACCACTATAATCACCCTTCTGGAATGATACACAAATGTATCGTCATCGTTAGTCAACCAGCTCTACTCATCCCCTCTGCCTCGAGTTCAACTCCCTCAGAGTACCAACACATAAGGCTCAGATGATCTATAGAGATCCTGTACATCTCCCCAGGAGATAATGAGTCAAACTCTTCTATACACGCGCCACTGCGAAAAGCTCCCGAACATGGGTAAACTAGGCCATCTTAAGACATCTCAACTGCCTAGCTGCATAAGCGAAAACCTTCACGTGCAACACAAGTGCACCACCTAAACTCATTTATCGATGCATCACTGTCATTTCCAAAACCTCCACTATCATCCAAGATAATCAAACCTCCACATTTGTTTCTCAATTCCTGAGAACCTTGCTCACACAAATCATCTCAACAATAAAATCATGACCAGGAAACCAACATTGGTCCAACAAAACTGGTACTTGTTCAACTGGGCATACCATTGCTTTCCCTAAGGCAATCACTACTAGGTTTTGGTATTCCACACTTGCGCTCGTACACCCTGAACATGTCAAGATATTCTCCGTAACATAATTTTCGAAACGATCTTGAAGACTCAGTGCAGCAAGTCCATCAATGTCGCTAAGGCGTTAGTCAACTCAAATGGTACGATCCAAAAACTCATAATGCCCATACCGAGTCTTAAAGCAGTTATAGGAATATCAAATTCCTAGATCCTCAACTAATGATATCCCAGTTCATCCGATGCAAATCTAAATACAACTTCATGGAGTACACATCAATGTTATGCAACACCAAGTACCATCCTCAACAAGTTCAATTTTTACAAGCTTATACATCCATGGAATCCAGGGGCGATGGGCAAATGAAGAAGGGTCACTAAACACTTCCACAATTAGGATTACTAGTTCCACATTATTTCCTTGTTCAGCTGCCGATCGTCAATCCAAAATCTCAGGGTATGATCCACCTTCTGCACGACACTGGGGCTCCCCAAGAATACATCATAAGTTAAACGAGCCCCAACCCTGCTAAATCCTGCAGCTGAACCCTCAATTCTTTCAACTCTGTCGGTACCATCTAACGCAGTGGATGAAAAATGGATCAAGTACCTGGAACCCCTCACCGAGGTGGCAACCACGTAAATCTTACGACAGTGCATTCAGGGGCTACTGCATAACCAATATCGTTCCAAGCACACCGTATTATGCGGAGAAATCAAACACAAGTCCAATATCCTTAAAAACTATTTTTTAACAACTTCCCTGCTTCCAAAACCAAACTAACTATTGAAACAAGTAGTTAGGATTAACAAATACAACTAGTTCCTCAAGCATTCAATAGAGGTGTAACGGGTAGTCCACCAAACCGCCCTTAGAATCTTGTCCAAAGCATATAAATACCCAAAGGAATCCAATCTGTCTGACTGTTAAAACCTTTCTACCCCAACCTAGTGGGATCAACTTCGAGTGTACTAAGACTCGAAGACAGTACTAATATTGATACTTGTGTCCTGACCCAATGGGATCAACGTTAAGTCAACAAGAATGTAAATCCTCTGGAAATAAAGGTGCATGGATCTGTAATCCATCAATATCCATGCATCCAATCCAAGGCAAGACGAAACACCTATCTCTACTTCAAGTGTAGTACGTTTGTCCAAATGGCCCACCAGACTAGAAAGATAACTGTAATCTCAATAGGCCCTCTCGAGATCCTCTTCGTTCTGCTTGTCGACCATCACATCTAGCACGATTTCCATTAAAAGACGCAGAGCTAAAAGTGTCCCTCTTCAAAGCTCCTTGGAAAATGCATACGCTCGACGCCCTCGACGTCAGTCGGAATCATTCGATCCCTATTGGGATCCCATCAAACTCATCTCCATCTGGGATGCCACATCTACTAGAGTCCGCAATACGGTGAATCTTTCAGCCAGCACCATCGCTCTAGTCTTACTTTAAAGACCCGATGCAAATCGACGAATTCTCATTGCCTTAATCGCTATCGCACCAAGTGCGAACCGAGCCAACTCCAGAAATCTATGTTCATACTGAGCAACCAGCCAGATACCTCTGCAATGAATATAAGAACTCTATCTCCCAAGCTTCTCGATAAAATTGAGGGCGAATTTGTAAAAAAGAATGTCTTCCACTAGCCCTATGCAGACCAATCCAAGAAGCACACTGCTATCAGTATCAGACGCTCACGAGGGCAACCCATCGCCCATACGATCCGTTCAAGCGTGAGATACACTAATTGGTCACCACGGGGTCCAATCCACACTTACCACTTCCGTGGTAATTTCCTTCAACTGTTCTCAAATTAGGGTCATCAACAACCACTGCTGCTCCTAGTAGCACACCTGTCTTGACCGATCATCGGTCACAACACCTGCTTAGTTACCATACAAGGATCCAATATATAAGTAAATCATCGGCTCCAAGTCGCTGGGCCCACACAAAAACCAGCCCTTCTCGGGGCCTAACTTAACCAATACAAGGTGATTTCCCGTTCAACTTTCTCGTTTTCCTTTCGCTACCAGGTAGATGACAGAGCTGTCATCTTAGAGGCATCACATTTGAAACGAAAATATTGTACACACCCAGTACGTAATCCCATAGAGAGCAACCCAGTGCTCAGATACCAAGCTGACATGACCAGCCCCAAATCCCTCGGGCCAGATAGCCCCAAATCCTTTCGTAATCCCATAGAGATCCACCCAGTGGGCCGATACCAAGCTGCCTAGATACCCAGTGCCTGATCGCGTCTAACACGAAGTGTCAAACCAGGGAAAATTCCCGCTTTAGCCCTCTCGGGGCTTCTAGAGTACGCCAGGATCCGGAGGAGGAATGTGATGTCTTGGTCTCTGCTACAGCCCGTATCCGCTATCAACCTGAAGGGCATTCAAAACATCAAAAGCCATGAGTGGACAAAACCAAGAAATTTATAAAAACAATTTCATGCAAAGATATTTATTCAATTCATTGAAAAGCATGCATGCATTCGAAAACTATTTATCAAAACATTCACGAAACAATTAGGGCCTTGACCCAAAACCATTTTCCGTAAAACCTCATAAAACCGTTTTGTTTTACACTTCAAAACACATTGCAAACCGCTTCTCAAACGAAGCCATAATCCATATCCAAAACATAGAACATGGGGTCTCCACCCCAAACCATTTTCGATGAAATCATATACATATATACATATATACAACCCATCCTCGGCATCTCAGATGCCAACTTGGGGCACACAGCCCCAAGGGAAAAAATCCCTGATATCTGTCACGATTCATCTATATCAGTATGCATACTACTCGGGGTCTCACTCCGAGTCTACCCCCAGGAATTCTACATCTGGGAGGCTCTATCAAACATCCAGGATCTACTATGTCTGGATGGCTGCTTCCGAACCCAGTCCGAGACAATATCATAACTCCCACTCCTGGAATGTGCTCCCTATGTAGATTACTCATTCCGGGTAGTGGATCGTGACTCTCCAGGTCGACGGCTAGAGGAGACCAATCAACTTATGTCGGAGGGTATATACATTTTTCAAAATACTTTCTTTCAAATCTCAATTCAACTGGGTCTCATACCCAAATCTCAACGGGATTCCTCGAATCCAATTCAAATCCACTTTCACAGGCCTCGACCTAAATCCACAGTTGAATAGGGTCTCCAACCTGAATTCTCATTTCATAAACCAAACTGGGACTTAAGCCCGATTTCACAATGCAACGGGGCCTCAAACCCGATATCGCGATCAACAGGGCCTCAAGCCAGATACCATAAATCAACGGGGCCTCAAGCCCGATATTACAACCAACTGGTCCTCAAGCCCGTATTCGTAAACCAACAGGGCCCTCTGCTCGATCGTATAACTCAAATGAGCCTCCAGCTCGAATTTTCGTGTAATCAAATGGACTTCAAGTCCGAGGGTTAGTAAATCAAATGGGTCTCAAGCCCAATTCCATGTTTCTAAATCCAAAACCAGTTCATCAAACCATCATTGAAAACATGGTATGCATAGGCACCACAAAGCCTAAAACCTCGAAAAACGTGAAAATATGTCAATCCTAAGCTACCACAAACAAATGCACTCATGGCATCACAAAAAATGTTCTAAAACACTTATAAAACATTTATGCATGCATTGAATTCATAAAACAAGTCTACTCACAGACCATCTGAAACTGCGCCTCAATACGCGTTCCTTACGCCTTTCCCGGGCCAATCGCCTTCACCGGGACTTCCTGTCAGGACCCGTCCCAAATCCCCCGGGATTAACGTTGGACGCGCCTGATCCCGTCTGACACAAAATGTCAGACCAGAGAAAATTCCATCTCTAGCCCTCAACGGGGCTTCCAGAGTATGCCAGGATTGTAGGAGGAGGAGTGTGATGTCTCGTCTTTGCTACAACCCGTATCCGCGATCAACCTAAAGGGCATTAAAACATCAAAATTCGTGAGAGGACAAAATAATATTTTAATAAAACATTTTCATATTACATACATTTATGCCCTTCATTAAAAGCATATGCATGCATTCAAAAACCATTTATCAAACATTCATAAAACCATTTGTCATATTCAAAACCTTTCAAGGGTTCATGTCCGGTCCCCATAAACCATCATGACCCATAAAAACCTTTCAAGGGTTCATGCCTGTCCCCATAAACCTTCATGAACCATAAATCCATTTGGGTCCCCGACTCGAAATCACAATCTTAAAATCGTAAATCCATACATGTGGGAACTCAGCCCAAATCAACATACGTGGGTCTCAGCCCAAAGCCATTCTCAGTGAAATACCAAAACGTACAATATGGGGTCTCCGCCCCAAACAATTTCCAAAATATCCCAAATCACTTTCCGAAACATAAAACACGGGGTCTCCGCCCCCAAATCACTTTCCATAAGAACCAAATATGTATCAACATACGTATAACCCATCCGCGACACTTCTGAAAAGATGCCAACTCGGGGCACACATCCCCTAGGGAACACATCCCTGATATATGTCACGATATCATCTCTATACTAGTGTGCACATTACTCGGGGTCTCACTCCGAGTCTTCTCCCAGGAATTCTCCATTTGGGAGTCTCAATCCCAGGATCTAGTCCGAGCTCTATCTCCGGATCTAGTCCACACATCTCTCCGGAATCTGGTCCGGGACCACATCATAATCATAACTCCCACTCCTAGAACGGGATCCCTATAGGGATACCCACTATGGTCTGTGGATCGTGACTCTTTAGGTCGACGTCTGGAGGAGACCATGTAATCATATGGAGGGTTTTATACATTTTCAAATACTTTCTTTCTTTCTTAAAACACATTTCAACTGGGTGTCATACCCGATTCATCTCAACGGAATTCCTCGAATCCGATTCAAATCCATTTCACTGGCTTTGGCCTAAATCCACAATTCAACAAGGTCTCATGCCCGAATACTAATTTCATAAACGGAACTGGGACTCAAGCCCGATTTCACAATCCACAGGGCCTCAAGCCCGATATCACGAATAACTGGGCCCAAAGCCCGAAACCATAAACCAACGGAGCCTCAAGCCCGATTTCACAATCAATAGGGCCTCAAACCAGATACTACAGTCAAAAGGGCCTCAAGCCCGAGAATACAACTAAATGGACCTCAAGCCCGGATTCGTAAACCAACGAGACCCTCAGTCCGATCGTATATCTCAAATGGACCTTCGGTCCGATTCCTCGTCAAATCAAATGGACTTCAAGTCCGAGAGTTTATAATTCAAATGGGTCTCGTGCCCGATTTCATATTTCCAATTCCAAAACCAATTCATTAAACCCTCATTGAAAATCTAGCACGTAAATCCTAGGCTACCACAAACAAATGCACTCATGGCATCACAAAACATGTATTAAAACAATTATAAAACATTTATGCATGCATCGAATTCATAAAACAAGTCCACTCACAGACCGTCCGAAGCCGTGCCTCGATACGCGTGCCAAAACGTCTTCCTGGGCCAATCATCACCTCTGAGATTCCCGAACCTATCCAAATTAATTTATAGGGTTACTAACTACTTATATAATCCCTCACTACAGTCCTGTAATTTTTCGGAATTTCTAACTATTTTTAAACGCGAACCTAAACCTTTGGACATCCTGAACTATATCGAAACGATGTCCGATTGACACGAAACCAGTCCCAAAATGTTCGTTACATTGAGTAGATGATTTGACATGTTGGAAACTTCCCCAAATTCCCTGCCACGCACTGTCACGCGCCCAAGGAATGGCCTGCGTGTGGGCCTCACGCGCCAGAATAGTTTTCTTCTTCCTTGGTCGAACCGGCCAGTCCGGTCCAACCCTGTACAGCTGGTCTAACTGACCGGTGTGACCGGTCCAGGGCTCCCCACTCCTCATTTTTCGTCCAATCTTCTTCTTTTCAATTCTAAACTTCCTAATTCAATCCTAGGAAATTGTTTGTGCAACCAAATCCACCTAAACCCCCTAAAAACTCACGGGTTCAATCTTCCTCCACGGTTCAACAAAACCCAGACTTCTCCCAGGGCTTCACAGCCATGAACTCTTATTCAAAACTATCCTATTACTTCCCTAACAACTCAATAACCTCACTCATAACATCCAAAACCGTCCATAACGTCAAAATCACAATATTGGATTTAAAAATCAAAACCGAGCTTCTTACCTCTCTCCAGCGTGCACGGCAGCCCAGCTGCCTCTTGCTACCGTCCTCAGCTTCAACAGTCTCCTCTCACTCTCTTGGTTCTTCAGAAATGATCATATGGGGTAGAGGTTTGGATTTGGGGTTGGATGGTCGATCGGGTTTGGTTGGAAATGGGGAAATGGTCGAACGCAGTTAAGGGTGGATATGCATGAGTATGTTTGAGTGTGCAATGGATGAGTGACACTTGTCACTCATCCATTGGGCCAGTGACAAATATCTGGGCCCAATTTAGGACAAAAGTCAATCCATCTCGAACTTAGTGCAATAGTACTTTCGAACTTTCGTGAACCGTGACTTTTCCGTCGAACGTCCGAATTCGACATGCCGCCTATCTACGGATTCGTATCGTCCTTATCTACGTAATGGTCCTCGGCTCTCGGCCATCGAACCTCCCAGGTCAAAAGTCAACTTATTGCCCTTATTCAATCAAATTACAAAAATGCCCCCGAACTTCCAAAAATCATAACTTCTTCCTCGAACTTTGGAATTCAACGTGCCACCTGTCTATGAACTCGTGATGTCACAAACTACATTACAGTCATCGGCCAAAGTCTATTTGACCGCCTGAACGAAAAGTCAACGATTCACCCATTCTAGGGGCAAAATCGTCATTTCACCCTGCTCGTCCGTTAATCCTCATCTAATACCTGATTAGTCTCGCTAATACGTCATTAATCCTTAATTAATCCAACTAATTTGGGACGGGTCGTCACACTTCCAAATCTGTCCAAATCGTAATAGAGGGTTACTAACTACTTAAGTAACTTCTCACTAAAGCTCTGTAATTTTCCAGAATTTTTAACTATTTTTAAAGTCGATCCTAAACCTTCAGACGTCCCAAACTATATTGAAACGGTGTCCGATCGACTCGAAACTTGTCCCAAAATGTTCGTTACATCGAATAGATGAAATTACATGTTGGAACCATCCCCAAAAACCTACCCACGCGCCGCCATGTGCCGTCCAAAGGGCCCTGCGCGTGGGCTTCACACTCCTGCACAGTTACCCCTAACCTCCAGCCGACGAGCCGGTTTGGTTCAGCTCTGCAACTCCATTCCAACTGGACCGGCGTGACCGGTCCAGTGTCCTATCTCCTTCCATTTCAGTCATTTTCGTCCATTTCAATCCTAATCTCTATGTTTCTTCATTATCTAGCCTTCTATGGATTTAAAACCAAGAAAAACAGGTTGTAGATTACCTCCCCCATAGCAGGACATACGGCCAGTTTTCCGGCCGTCCAACAGGGCTGCTCAGCCAGCCTTTCTCGTCCACGACCATCCTTGCACGACAGTACCGACCTCCAAAACACCATAACATCATCAACCCCCTTCCTAAACGTCCAATATGAGAAATTCAAAATTTGAAAAACATAGGGGTTTTGGGTTTTACCGTTCCTCCGCCGTCCACGGCGGCCTGCCACTCTCACCATCGTCGTCCAACCTTCAAAGCACTCCCAGCCACTCTCTGTTTCTCACTTAGATTCAAATGGGGAAAAGGGGTTGGATTTGGGTTGAACGGGTTTGGTGAGATGATCGAATGAAAAACAAATTAAGGGAATGGATATGCATGTATGTGATCATACTGAACAATGGATGAGTGACACCATTGGGCCAAAGATAAAATATCTAGGGGCCACGATAGGACAAAAGTTCATTTGCCTCGTAAAACGTGTCGTTCCAAATAGTTCCTGAAATCTTCCATGAACCATAACTTTCCCGTCGAACGTCCAATTTCGACGTGCCGCCTATCTACGGACTCGTAACGTCCCGATTTATGTCACGGTCATCGGCCCTCGACCGTCGAACTTCCCGAGGTCAAAAGTTACCTTTTTTCCCTAATTTAAGGGCAAAATCGTAATTTCACCCTGAACGTCCAATTATCTCCGGTTAATCCCCGATTAGCCTCGTTAATCTGTCATTAATTCTTAATTAATCCCGATAATTGGGGACGAGTCGTTCCAACCTGCTCCCGTCTGACACGACCTAGTAAGAAACCATAATACCCTCGGGATTAAGTAAACATCCTAACCACATGTCAGACCAGGGATACTATTACATACTGACCAGTAAGATCAGAGTACGCATTCTCTGTGATGCCTCAACCTTCACATAGTTTGTGTCTGCGATCAACATGGGGAGTGCCAAAATAAATAAAAAGTGCGAGTGGACAAAAATAAAGGTTTGGAAAACCATTTTTCGAAATCAATCATTAACCCACCGTTTAAGAAAGCTATGCATGCATCAAGTTTACGAATAAAACATCAATCTCAAAATTCGGGCAGTAACTAGAAACTATGAATTGCTAAAACCTACCCAACAGAGGATCATACCAAATCCACACCAAAGTAAGTCTGCCAACACATCCATATCAAATAACCAATCATATAACCCTCGATGTCCACTACTGAATCATCATATCAAGGTGTATTACTGGTAGGCAAATATCACTCGGGAAAGATGGAGTCCCAGACTGGACGTCTAAGTATGGACTGGCTTAGGAATGACGGAGTCCCATACTCCACATCTGAGGAACGGTCCTAGTCTCAGTAATGATGGAGCTCGAGGCTCGACGTCTGATACGAGTCTCTAGAATGACGTAGCCCAGCTTGACATCTGGGACTATCTATCAGAATCAACATCTCGAGTGAGTCATCAATCAAATCTCACAACATCGCAATCATCACCATTATTATAACACAGTCACATCATCATATATTCACAGTCATCTCATATCACAGTCACATCATACCACGTAAAATGAACCATTAGAATAGTCATAAACTCATGTCAAATCCCATTTTAGCAAACACCGTCAAAATCATATAACATGACATCACAAGTATAAAATCATCCCTTATAACTCATTGAGGATCTGGGGTTTAATAAACCCAATTTCCTTTCAAAATGTTTTAATATCGTTTTTCTTAAATATTCATAAAAGTTCCCAAGAAATCCACATGAATCGTATGTAACCAACCATCAAGCAATTCTTTTTATAAATCAATAAAAACCATATAAAAATGGATCCATAGAGTTAAGAAAACAAAAGTCCACTCACACGTACCGGCACTTTCTCAAACATGAGTTGTAAGTCAATCTGAAGTCTCCGAGATGTCCGGGTCTGTCAATTCTTACCTGAGGGTCACCAACAATCAATATAAGCCCATACAATAAACCCTCACAACCCCGGAACCAAAAACGCGTCCTGAACACACTTTCCGAGGAGAAAAACCTCCAAAACACCAACAAAATGATCTTCGATCGACCTGAAACCACCGCCATTGGATTCAAGACATTGAAACCTTTCAAATAAGATCAATTTGACCTCAAAATTTGTCCATGCACCCACACCCTCCAATAAAAGTTTGGTTAACATCGGTCAATTCTTAGGTCAGCTGTTGACGTTACCTGCTAACGTCATCTTGGCAACCTGACATCTGACAACGTATGACAACCTATGACGTGGCACCATTCGATAGGTTCCCCGTGTCACCACATGATACGTCCACATGACCTTGTTGACGTCACTATGATGTCATGTTGATGTTAGCCTTAGTTATATCAACACGCACAACCACCGGACAAGTTAGCATGTGGCATCACTTGATTACCATGTGGCCTGAAAATGGTGACGTGGACTGCCACATCATCGTCTCCTACCTTTCGCGGGTCAGCCCTCGACCTCGCAACTGGGTCACTCGACCCGAATTGAAACCTAGTTATAGATTGGCCATTTCTCAGCCAAAGTTCGCCATTCTTTCACCAATATACTCCTCGTCTCCCTAGAAACAGATCTATGGCCTTAAAATTAAGAAAACATACCTATAAATCCCCCAAGTCATGATGGAAACACATGGTCAACCTTCGAGCTTGTCCCCAAGACGATTCCTGCATCTTTTTCATTCCTTTTTTCCTACATGCTCGTAAGATTTCAAGGAATATAACCCTAGCCTCAAAACATAGCACCAATGACCCAAAACCAAAACCCAAAATCTAACACACACGAGCAAACCTTTTTCTCACGGTTTTCCCCGGTTAGACGTCGTGGCTCCTGGTGTCTCCTCCGTCTCTGAAGACTCTCCCTCACTCACTCTCAGCCTCACTCTCTCTCCCTCATTCACTCTCAGCCTCACTCTCTCTCCTCATCCAGTTCCCTAATACCAAGTTAACGTGACCTTCCCCATAATCCCCCTTGATTAACGTGGAATGACCTGCTCTCGTTTGACACGACCTAGTAAGAGGCCATAATACCGGCGGGATTAAGTAAACATCCTAACCACATGTCAAATCAGGGATACTACTACATACTATCTAGTAAGATCAGAGTAAGCACTCTCCGTGATGCCTCAGCTTTCACACAACCCACGTTCGCAATCAACATTGAAGGTGCCAAAATAAATAAAAAGTGTGAGTGGATAAAAATAAAGGTTTGGAAAACCATTTTTCGAAATCAATCATTGAACTAGCCATTTAAGAAAGCTATGCATGCATCAAGTTTAGGAATAAAACATCAATTTCAAAATGCGTGTAGTAACTAGAAAATCAGAAATGTTAAAACCTGTCCCATAGAAGATCATACCAAATCCACACCAAAGCAAGTCTTCCAACACAACCATATCAAATAACCAATCATATCAACCTCGATGTCCACCGCTGAATCATCATATCAAGGTGCATTACCGGTAGGCGAATATCACTCTAGAAAGACGGAGCCCCAGACTCGATGTCTGAGTATGGACCGGCTCAAGAATGACGGAGTCCCAGACTCGACGTCTGACGAATGGTCCTAATGTCAGGAATGATGGACCCCGAGGATTGACATCCAATACCAGTCTCGGAAATGATGGAGACTAGATCGATGTCTAAGACGAGTCTCCGAAATGCAAGAGCCCAGCTTGACATCTGAGACTATCTATAACAATCAACATCTCAAGTGGGTCATGAATCACATCTCACAACATCACAATCATCACCATCATCATAACACAATCACATCATCATATGTCATCACATATCATAATCACATCATACCACGTAAAATGAGCCATTAGAATAGTCATAAAATCATGTCAAATCCTATTTTAGCAAACACCGTCAAAATCATATAACATGACATCACTAGTATAAAACCATCTCTTATAACTCATTGAGGATCCAAGGCTTAATAAACTCAATTTCCCCTCGAAACGTTTTAATATCATTTTTCTTAAATATTCATAAAAGCTCCCAAGAAATCCACATGAATTGTATGTAACCAACCATCAAGCAATTATTATTATTATAAATCAATAAAAACCATAAAAAAATGCATGCATAGAGTTAAGAAAATAAAAGTCCACTCGCATGTATCGTCGCTTGCTCAAACATGAGCTATAAGCTAATACGAAGTCTCCGGGACGTCCAGGCCTGTCAATTAATACCAGAGGGTCACCAACAATCAATATAAGCCAATACAATAAACCCTCACAACCCTAGAACCGAAAACGCGTCTCGAATACGCTTTCCGATGAGAAAAACCTCCAAAACACCAACCAAATGATCTTCGATCGATCTGAAACTACTACCATTGGATTCAGGATATCGAAACCTTTTGAACAAGATCGATTTGATGTCAAAATTTGTGCCTACACGCCCACACGTGCGGGTCAAAGTTTGGTCAATACTAGTCAACGTTGAGGTCAACTGTTGACGTCACATGCTAACGTTTGCCTAGCAATGTGACATCTGACAACGTTTGACAACTTGCTATGTGGCACCACCCGATAGGTGCCACGCGTCATCACCTGACACGTCCACGTGTCCCTGCTGACGTCACTATGACGTCATTCTGATGTCAGCCTTTGCCATATCAGCACTCACAACCACCTGACAAGTTAGCATGTGGCATCACCTAATTTTCCATGTGGCCTGACAATGGTGACGTGGACTACCACGTCATCATCTTCTACCTCTCGCTGCTCAGCTCGCGGCCCTACAACAGGGTCACTTGACTCGAATCGAAACCTAGTTCTAAATCAGCCATTTCTCAGCCAAACTTTGCCATTCTTTCATCAATATACTTGTCGTCCCCCCAGCAACCGATCATTGGCCTTAAAATTAAGAAACAAATACCTGTAAATCCCCAAGTCATGATCGAAACTCACAGCCAACCTTCGAGATTGTTCCTAGGATGATTCCTGCATCCTTTTCCTTCCTTTTTTGTTCCTACATGCTCGCAAGAGTTCAAGGAATACAACCCTGGCCTAAGAACACAACACTAATGACCCAAAACCAAAACCCGAAATCTAACACACACGGGCTTACCTTTTTCTCGTTGTTTTCTCCGGCTAGCAACCGTGGCTCCCCGTCTCTCCTCCGTCTCTATAAGCCTCTCCCTCACTCAGTCTCAGCCTCACTCTCTCTCCCTCACGCATAAGCCAAATTGATGAGGATGATCAAATGGTGGGGTGGGTTTGGGTAACTTCAAACATGAGAGAGATGTTGTAAAGGTATGGACCATGGAATGAGTGACACTTGTCACTCATCCTATGAAACAGCCTAGATATTTTTGGGCCACATATACAATAATCTAAAAACAACCCTTCTCATAAAACGTGCAATAGTAAAATCCGATTAAACTGTCCTTGACCCATAAAATCATCGTACAATGTCCAAAATCGACGTGTCATATGTCTACGTAATCGAAATCCCACAGAGAGTCACACAGTGCTCTTATACCAAGTTGACATAACTTTCTTCGTAATCCCCGTAGATTAACGTGGGAGGACCTGCTTCCGTCTGACACAACCTGGAAAGAGGCCATAATACCGTCGGGATTAAGAAAACATCCTAACCACATGTCAGACTAGGGATACTACTACATACTAACCAGTAAGATCAGAGTACGTACTCTCCAAAATAAATAAAAAGTGTGAGTGGACAAAAATAAAGGTTTGGAAAACCATTTTTCAAAATCAATCATTAAACCCTCTGTTTAAGAAAGCAATGCATGCATCAAGTTTACGAATAAATTATCAATCTCAATATACGTGTAGTAACTAGAAAATCAGAAATGCTAAAACTTGCCCCACAGAAGATCATACCAAATCCACACCAAAGAAAGTGTGCCAACATAACCATATCAAATAACCAATCATATCAACCTCGATGTTCGCTGCTGAATCATCATATCAAAGTGCATTATCGGCAGGCGAATATCAATTGGGAAAGACGGAGTTCCAGAGTCGACGTACAAGTATGGACTGGCTCAGGATGATAGAGTCCTAGACTCGACGTCTGAGGAATGATCCTAGTCTCAAGAATGATGGAGCCCAAGGCTCGACGTTTGATACGAGTCTCGGGAATGACGGAGCGCAGCTTGACATCTGAGACTATCTATCACAATTGAAATCTCGAGTGGTTCATCAATCACATCTCACGACACTACACTCATCACTATCATCATAACACAGTCACATCATCATATATTCACAATCATCTCAATTCACAGTCACATCATACCACGTAAAATGAGCCATTAGAATAGTCATAAAATCTTGTCAAATCCCATTTTAGAAAACACCGTCAAAATCATATAACATGACATAAGAAGTATAAAACCATCCCTTATAACTCATTACGAATCCGGGGTTTAATAAACCCAATTTCCTCTCAAAACGTTTTATTATCATTTTTCTTAAATATTCATAAAAGCTCCCAAGAAATCCACATGAATCGTATGTAAACAACCATTAAGAAATTATTATTATTATCAATCAATAAAAACCATAGAAAAATGCATGCATAGAGTTAAGAAAACAAAAGTCCACTCACACGTACCGCCGTTTGCTCAAACATGAGCTGTAAGCCAATCTGAAGTCTCTGGGATGTCCGGGTCGGTCAAGTAATACCTGAGGGTCACCAACAATCAATATAAGCCCATACAATAAACCCTCACGACCCCAGAACAGAAAACACATCTTGAACACGCTTCCCGAGGAGAAAAACATTCAAAACAACAACCAAATGATCTTTGATAAACCTGAAACCACCACCATTGAATTCAGGACGTCGAAAACTTTTGAAAAAGATCAATTTGACCTTAAAATTTGTGCCCACACGCCCACACGTGCTAGTTAAAGTTTGGTCAACGTTGAGGTTAACTGCTGATGTCACATGTTAACGTCAGCTTGGCAACCTGACATCTGACAACGTTTGACAACCTGCCACATGGAACCACCTAACAAGTGCCTCGTGTCACCACCTGACACGTCCACGTGTCACCACCTGACACGTACACGTGTCCCCACCTGACACGTCCACGTGTCCCCACCTGACACGTCCACGTGTCCTTGCTGACGTCATGTTGATGTCAGCCTTAGCCATATCAGTACTCCCAACCACTAGACAAGTTGGCACATAGTATCACCTGATTTACCATGTGGCCTGATAATGGTGACATGGACTGCCATGTCATCATCTCCTACCTCTCACGAGTCAGCCTGTGGCCCTGCAACTGGGTCACTCGACCGGAATCGAAACCCAGTTTTAAATCGGCCATTTCTTAGCCAAACTTCGCCATTCTTTAACCAATATACTCGTCGTCCCTCCAGAAACCGATCTATGGCCTTACCTTTTTCTAACACAACACCAATGACCCAAAACCAAAACCCGAAATCTAACAAACATGGGCTTACCTTTTTCTCGCGGTTTTCCCCGGCCAGCCATCATGGCTCCTTGTCTCTCCTCCGTCTCTGTAAGCCTCTCCTACACTCACTCTCAGCCTCACTCTCTCTCCCACATGCAGAAGTCACATTGATGAGGATGATCAAATAGTGGGGTGGGTTTCGGGTAACATCAAACAAGAGAGAGATATTGTAAGAATATGGACCATGGAATGAGTGACACTTGTTATTCATCCTATGGACCAACCTATATATTTTTGGGTCCCACAAAAAACAACCTAAAAAAACCCTTCTTGTAAAACGTGCAATTGTAAAATTTGATTAAACTGTCCATGACACGTAAAATCACCATACGATGTCCACAATTGACGTGTCACTTGTCTACGTAATCAAAATCCCACACAAAGTCACCTAGTTCTCTGATACCAAGTTGGCATGACCTTCCCCATAATCTCTATTAATTAACGTGGGAGGACCTGTTCCCGTCTGACACGACCTGGTAAGAGGCCATAATACCCTCGGGTTTAAGTAAACATCCTAACAACATGTCAGACCATGGATACTACTACATACTAACCAGTAAGATCACAGTACACACTCTCCATGATGCCTCAGCCTTCACACAGCCCGCATCTGCGATCAACATGGAGGGTGCTGATAAGTCACGAATTGAGCATGATTTCAATGATATTTCTTATCCCTTTTACTTTTCTTTTGATTATAATTGTAAAAACAAGAGGAGAAAATGATCCATTTTGTGAGAAATATGTGGATTATGAAAGATAAGTTAATTCTGAAGAGAATACAAAAAGAATGGAGGAAATTCGAGCCAAAATGAAGGAATAGCACTAAAATGAAGTTAAGGTCCCTAGCGGAAATCCCAGTTGATGGCCTCTCGGGTTTTGTCTTTGAATTGGAATTTTTCAATGTATTGGATGTGATCAACATCTCATATAATCTCCAGAGGTTCCAATGAGGTGATAGCACATGTCAAAACAATCAAGATTAACCAAGAAAAAGGGTTCTTGCCTTTCTTGGCCGAGAGGCACTCATAATCCTACAAGGAGTGTGTGTGTGACTTTGTGGACCAGCCTTGCCAGCCTTGCACACCTAGATTAAGTGGGCTATTTCAGAAATTATGCCCTGGAATCCAGCTGGGAATGTTTTCCAAAAGATCCATTAAAATAAGGGTTCCTATCCGTCCTTTGAAACCCAAGAAACTAGGATTTCTTGCTTTATCAAGTTCCTACTTTTTAGGGATTTGGGGCAGCTGTCCTTTGGAAGAATTTTCCTTCCATTTTCAATGAGAAATTACATGGATATATTTGAAAAGAAGACCTAAAAATTTCCAAATCAGATCTAAAATTAAAGATTTCAAGAAACAAGGGAAAAAATGTTTCTTGGAGGCCAATAAACTATCAAGAACACCGACTAGGGTTAATTTACCCTTAGCTGGAATCATATCCCCTTTCCTTTATTTTAAGGCTTTGTTGTAACGACCCATCCCGGAATTCGGGATTAGGTTAGTAACTAATCAGGATTAATGAGGGTTAATCACTAGTTAGTTGGGTGGAATCGGACGAACGTGGCAAAATGACCGTTTTGCCCCTAGTCGTGGGCGAAACGTTGACTTTTTATTCGGGCGGTCAATGGACCTTGCCCGATGACCGTGACGTAGTTTGGGTCGTCACGAGTTCATAGACGGGTGGCACGTTCGATTCCGACGTTCGTGGTGGAAGTTATGACGTTCGGAAGTCCAGGGGCATTTCCGTAATTTGGACGTAATATGGGTAAATGTTGACTTTTTGATCGGGGGGTCTGATGGCCGAGGGCCAAAGACCGTTAGGAAGGTCTCGATGCCCCGAGTACAACGACAGGCGGCACGCGTGAAACGGACATCGGATGACCAAGTTATAGGTCTAAGAAGTAGAGGGGCAATTTCGTAATTTTGTGCACAAGGGCAGATTGGTAATTTCACGGGGGCCTGTTTGGAAACCGCGAAGCAGGAGCTGAACCACTGTGCGTGGGTGGTCTGTCCGGGAGATTATTTTACTGGTTAGTGGCCTTGGTGTGTGAGTGTGGGTGCTTGGAACTGATGTACGGTATGGGATTAGGATTCTTTATGCACGGGTTGGCATTTTGAGGTGAGAAAATCAGAATGGGCTAGGAACTGAGTGTGCACGGGTGAGGTTGGAGTTGGGGTGCTGTCGTGGACTAATTGTTTATGCAATTAGTGGGGAATCTGAGGCAGAAGGCAGAGCACGGTTAGGGCTGGTTGAGGTGAGGCGTGGGGAGCAAGCACTGCAAACCGTGCTGAGGCTCATGAAGAAAGAAAAACAGAGCATTGTCGGGTTGGTGGACTTATTGCTAGTTTGATCGACTTCTGGGAGGTATGAGACGGGCAAAGGACTGGTGAGAGTGAGAGAGAGAAGTAGGAGAGTTGAGAGGATGGTTTGGGTGAGTGGGAGTTCTGAAAACCAGAAACAATGGTCAAGCTAATCCCAAAATTCCAATCCAAAATGTAGGCCAACCCAACAAGAATTAAGGCTCAATTCAGCCTTCTTGGACTCCATGTAGTCGAACCAGATCGACAAGTCAATGCTCCGAGGCCCCTGGAGCTCTGAACAGACGAGTGGGCGGCCGGGAAATCGAGCCTTGTGTTCGTGCAATTAGGGGTAAGAGTTTGTGAAATTGGAACCCAAGTTATCCATACCATGAGGCTACGATACTATGCTATCAATTAATTGGAGAATTACTTGGTCATACGGTGAATTCAGACGAGAGTCTCGTTTGAGAAATTTAGTTTAAGTCGAGATAGTTAGAGGTAATGACGAATGCTTTGGATGTTACAGATCCCTAATTGGACAGGTTGCGAAGCTAATGGTGTGCTCAAATCGTTCAAATGATGTCGAATTGAAGGGCTGCTAATCGGGTCCTCACGCGGGTGGGACGGCCCGTATGTCAGGGAGTCGGGTGAAGATGGTGACCGTTGGGGTTACTGTAGCTGGCGCGTGTGTGTCACGCGCAGCCGCTTGCGGCGGCGCGTGACGGCGCGTGGGGCCGATTTTCAAGGTGAGTTCAACACGACTTTTATCCTATACAATGTAACGAACATTTTAACGTTGGTTTCGAACTTATCGGACACCGTTTCGATGTGGTTCCGAGGGTCCGAAGATTTATGTTACGTTTGTAATTAACGATTAATTCCCGGAAAATTTTGGGAAAGTAGTATGTTTTTATGTAAGCCCTTAGTGACACTAAAGTATGTTTTCGGACAGGATTCAAAATTCTGGAAAATATCGGAAATTACGGGCATGCGTACGGCGCGAAACCGAGCCTTAAAATTGGTGTGTGAGTGGACGTTGCTTTCAAAATTTAATGCATGCATAAATTATTTCTATGATTTTATGATCATGATTATAAGTTGTGGTTGATTTTGATTTCCGTATTTATACGTATTCGATTCCCGTATTTATATGCATTTTTACTATACATGTGAAATTCCACGTATTTCGAGACTATGGTCACTCGTATGCTTAATGATGGTTTAATGGAAGAAGTTATATGAAATGGGTGTAAAATGATTTAAGAAGGTTGTTTATGATTTGCGAGTGTGACTTACGATTTTGACACGTTTTTCGAGAAAGTTCCGGATTTGTACGTTTTACGAGATTTCGAGTTATTGTGATTTGATCACTGTTGATGTTTGAATTGGGGAATTAAAATGAGACTTGTGATTTTGAGGATTTTAAATGTGGGTTTTGAGTATGTTTTGCTTGGATTGTGATTTTGGTAATTATGATTGTGGTCTTGATGTTTTGATAATGAGATTTGAGAAATGAAGTGATTTCAAGGAATTAAAATGGATTTCGAAAAAGGTGATTTCGGGCTTGATGCTCGGGGCATAAAAGAAATTTTAACGAACGAGGTTTCGGTTTTCGGAAATTTAAGGTGGATTCTTGGTTTGGGTTCGGGATGATGCTTCCGGATGCCAGCTTACGGAATCATTGTTGCGAATTTGAATTCGGGAATGAAAAAGGATCTAATAAAGTGATTTCGTATGATTGTACATGCCCCGTGTGTAATGATGATTTGAATATGATTTGTGAAGTAAGATTTGAGGATTTGAATGTGGAAATTCGGAACATAAGTCCTGTTGTGAAAATTGTGATTTCGGGATGGATCCCGCGCTGTTGTGATTGTTAAATGTTTTGGGGTTTAAAGACCCGTTGAAAACTGTTTTAGGTTTAAAGACCCGGGTGCTATTTCTGGAGCACGTTTTGAGTTTAAAGACTCGGTTAATTGATGACGGGGGAGGGCTCTTAATGAGTTTAAAGACTCGTGAGTTTAAAGACTCGGTTACTGTGATACCCCCGAGGCCTATTGATTATGTTCTGAGTTTAAAGACTAGTTGATATCCCGGGAAGGCCTGTTTATGCGCATGGTTTTGAGTTTAAAGACTCGGGCGCACTTGTTATCCAGCAAAATGATTGACTTGTGATTTATTGATGATTTCTGATGTTTCGGTTGAGTTGGGCAGTGGCCCGGTATATGGTTGTTGGTTTTGGATCATGTTGTGCATTTGGTTTTGATTCGTGGTTTTGGGCTGAGGCCCGGTGTTTATGATCTCGGGCTAAGACCCGATGGTAGAGGAAGGAAAAAAGATTTTGAGGTTCATACGAGTTTTTCCTTATGTCGAAATTTGATACACAATTTTTCTTATGTGGAAAATCTTAACCGTTTGTGAAATGGTTCTTGTGTGCATGCATTCGTTTTTATGCGGAGGGTAAAAACAATTGTTGTGACTGTTTTGTTAAACTGATTTATTTTTGTCCACTCACACCTTTTGGTTTTTATTGACCCTCCAGGTCGTGGCGCGTTGTTCGAGGCTGTTCGAGAGGCGGAGGCATGAGTAAGCACATGTGGCTATCCTTGGTCTGGCACGTGCTGAGGGTAACTTGGGTATTTCAGTCGACTTGCCAGACGGGAGCAGGACCGGGCACGGTTATCGATGCCCCTTTCGGGGGCGGTCCTGTCAATTTTGGTATCAGAGCGCTAGGTTGCTGATTCTGTTGCCACATCATGCCTCCGGAGCGTAAGCCTCGTGCGCGACCTGGTAGTGAGACGAGTAGGCGAGGGTGTTTGGGACCTCGTGTTTGATCTCGGGTGAGATCGACCCTGGTTTGAGGGTCAGATGTTGGGTAGTGGACGCTGTGAACCGCGATTTGTTAGGCGTAGAATTGTGTGGGTCGCAAGGACGAACGAGACCGGTGGCTGGAAGGCCGCATTTTTGGGAAAATTGTACTTTCTCTTGGGCCCTATTGGTCGAATAGAAAGTGGTTGAGCATTGGATATTGCTCGTGGACTGGGTATGTCAGTGATGACATGATTGGTTTGGTATGAGATTGGACTCAAGAGGAGTCGAGATGTGGAGGTGGGACTTACGATGAGTCAGGATTTTGGGTTAGGAGCATGGGATGAGTCATGATAAGGTGTCAAGACTCGAGAAGAGCCAGAAAGGCTGAATGAGGACCAGTTTATGGTCAGGTATTGAAGGAGTTAGGAAACTATGGCTGGTTTTGTGGAACGATGGTCTTGTGGAGTTTAGCTGATGCTCAGGGGTACTGGGTGTAGTGGTAGTAGTTGAGGATTTTGGGGCGTTCAGGGAACGTCCATCTATCCTGATGTGGATTGTCGGGATGGTGGTACCCATGGTTGCGGGGTACGAGTAGTGATGCGGGATCGTTTCTCGGTATGAGCGGAGATCCAGGGCTACCCACCTTGCACCCGGTGTGCTAGTGTGGATGATTGTACGTTGGTGCTGGTACTAGTGCTGGTGCTAGTGTCAGTGAGCGAGATTGTGTTGAGCCACGAGTTGGGGTGTGACTCAGTCATGATGAGAGTGCATTGGTATTTGAGATTCAGTAGTGGTTGACTCATGGACTGGATAGGATCCAGCGGAGATTATGAGGTATTGGGGTAAGTCCCAACAGTGACGAGGTGACAAGAGTTGAGTAATTCCCAGTCGGAATCGGTGTATGTGCATAATTATTCATTAATTGACGTGAGGTCTGAGTATTGGGCTGATTGTGGACGCGTGGTTGTCCAAGTGAGTTACGGATGTAGGGAGACCTGCAGTTGGACTTGACATCTCATGGGGAGTGTGCCTATTTTCAACGTGGGTGGAATGACAGGACCCGCCCCGATCCCACAGGGACCACAAGGGGACGTGCCCTGCTCCCGTCTGACACCCAATAATTCATACCAATTTTAACCTCAAAACATCAAATGCATAAATAACCAAATTAAAGTTATACATCAAATCCGAATTAAACGAATGTCAGACAAGGGATGAAATTCAAAATTACAAGTTGCGAGCACGACTCTAACATAAACCTGCGGGTAAATCACCCAGCAGGGGTTCAGGTACGCAGAAGTAGATCTATGCCTCAGCCTCAGGTTCCTCCTCTACCTCAGTATCACGACCTGGAGGGGTTACCAAAAACATTAAGGGTGAGTGGACCGAAACTCAAGTCTATAAAATCATTTGATAAGTAAAACATATAATTTACCCCTCCGTTTTCCAAACATGCATGCAATCGTATTTAAAACCATCAATCATATAATATGAACCATAGGGCATATAATAAAACCATAAGTATAATTTTAGTTGCTGCACTATACACTCCAATCCCGACATCCCTGATGTCTGACGTCCCTGACGTCAATAAGGTCACAATCACAAGGCTACGCGTGCCACTCGGGTCTCAATTTCCGAGTTCAATCCCCGAACCCCGTTCGGGTACAGCATCCCCGATGCTTAGCGTCATAGACGATGGACGTACTAGACATCCGTGACCTCTCCAGGGTACCTCATCCGGAGGAGACAATATAATATGGAAGGATCTATACAGTGCAGTACCAAATAAATTTTATTGATATCCACATGCAAAGCATATATGTATACACAGATAAAATCCAATCAATCTTTAAGTTTCATCAGACGGGCCTCAAGCCCAAATACCATGAAACGTGCCATAACCAAAATCTCAATTTCATCAAAACCGTTTATAGATTCCAGCATGTGAACATATAAGTAAATCGGAAAACATTTAAGCATGCAAGGGTTTAATGAAAACGGGCCCACTCACAGTACAGTCTTGCTGAAAACCGAACGTATACCCTCGTCCTGGTACGATTATACAATCCATGTCATATCCAAAGCATATGCAAAGGTCAAAACAAACCCCTAACATTCAACCATGAAACCCTAGACCGAAACCGGTCCAGAAAAGACGCCCGAACGCGCTTTCCAAGGCAATAACTCTCATTTTGACCAACTTAATGATCTCCGATCGACCCGAAACCACCGCCATTGGATCCGGATCGTCGAAACCTAAAGAATGGTGGTGGTCCCACCAAAATCACTGTTCACACGCGCCCCCACGCGCCTGGTCAACCGTGCTACAGTACTGTTGACGTCAGCATGACGTCACTGCTGACGTCAGCATGACGTCATCACTGACAGTGTCAGAGGACACATGTCAGCAGTCCATTGGTCCCTGGTCTGACTGATTTCTAACATGATGATGTCATCATGACGTCACTGCTGACGTCAGCATGATGACGTCATCAGCTACAGTAACCGGGTCTGAGAACCGGGTCACCGCAGACCCACGGTTCGACCCGATCAGTTCTCATCAACCCGACCACCATTTCTGATGGGATTTGTTCCTATGGACTCGTCTCAACCTCCTCAACGGTTCTGAGCAATTAGAACTGGATTTTAGGTCGAAGAGATTACCTGAAAATCGACTGGAAGGTTGGCTGCCGGTTCTAGTTATCTTCTCCGGCGAGTCGACGACTTTCCAGTCACGGTCCTGGGTTCAAACTGGTCGTCCAGGTCCCCTGAATGTGTCCTAACAATAACCAAACAAAGTCAACGTCAAAAACAGACGTTTCGAAGCAGGGAAGGAAAACGGGCACTCACGGGTTTACCGTCCTATCGCCGCCGTGTCGCCGCCGTACACCGTCCAGATCAGTTCCTTGTCGTCCTGTCGTCACGGTGAACCTAACCGTACGCTGGTTCGAGTCCCAGAGTGAAGGTTTGGTTGGTTTGGTGACTTGGGCTGTTCGGGTTTCCTTCTCGGGTCTGGGAGGAAACCGGCCGTGCAGGGTGGCCGTGGAGTGGTGGCCGGCGTCTGGGGGTGGCAGTTGGCCGCCTGGTGTTGCCGTGAGGGTGAGGTTGAGAGGTGAGGTGCTGGAGTGTTTGTTCGAAGGGGTAGCCATGCTCACGGTTTGGGAGAATGAACAATGTGGGTGTAATGTCTCCTGGGTTTATAAAAAAGAATAGGGATTTAAATCAAGGGCCAGGATTCCATCAGATTTAAGATTCAATGGTGAGGATTTGAGGAGAGGAAATCAATTAATTAATCTAATGGCCAACAAAGATCCTTGTTTTAGGGAGTGTGGGGATGAGTGACACTTGTCACTCATCCAAAGGTCCAGATTGGTTTGCTTAAAGTAATCAGATCCCATTAATAAAATATTATTTTAATCCGGTTCTCGGTTGGTTCGGTTAAATGCGAAAATACTTCCGTGACCATAACTTCCCCGTACGAAGTCCGATTTCGGCGTGCCGCCTGTCTACGGACTCAGGACGTCGAGACCTACCCAACGGTCCTTGAGTCAAGTGAAAATTAGTTTCCAAGAGAAAAGTCAACATTTTCACCCTTACCGTCCAAATTACGGTAATGCCCCTGGACTTCCGATAGTCATAACTTTTTCCCTGATCGTCCGAAATGGACGTGCCACCTGTCTATGAACTCGTGGCGTCCCGAACTACGTCACGGTCATAGGTCAAAGTCCATTTAATTTATAAATCAAAAAGTCAACAATTGACCATACCCATCACAAGGGTAAAAGCGTCAATTCATACATTAACTTACAATATTAAAATCCTCGAATTTCCGGGGTGTTACATGGAATCTTAGTTCCAAGGAGAGTTGTGACTGTGGGACGAGAGGAGTGCTCGTTTCCGCATTGGTATTAGGTATTCCGAAGTCATTAGGGGATGACTTCTTATTTTCTGCCCTGGTAAACGTTGATCACGGATACCAGTACGATGAGCGTGTATTGGGTGGTGAACCCATGTGTGTTTTAGGGTCATCGGATGGAGTTGCATTTCACTAGGTTGGGGTAAACGGGATTCCCATTTTCTGCTTGGTGGCAGACGATGTTGGATATTCGGTACGGTGGGTGCAGTGAGTTATGTTGCACTCACAGAGGATGGATGTCGATGACATCGTATTGGATCATCCTTGGTCTCTCCTAGGTGGAGTGGCAGGGATCGATATGAGGTAAATGGAGGGGATACACAGAGTGGATGTGTTATGTTGTTGAGTGATTGATTGGGGGAGAAAATAGTTAAGGAATGTTGGGTGGTTGACAAGAAATCTAGTGGGTGTAAGACCCTATTATCGGGCTCCAGGTGGATTGCCAGCTGCGAGCATGTGTGGATCCTAGGTGGATCTGGTTGATGAGGTTGTGGGCCTTGGACGTGGCGGCGACCTAGGATCATGGCGTTACCAGTCGGGTGACGTGGTAACAAATCTGGACTGTGATTGCCTTGATCAGGCTAGGTGAAGAGCTTATCGCTCTGTCATAAATGTTTGGATATGGGAATAGTTGGACCGAACTTCTTCTCGAAGTTAATCCGTACTCGAGCGAGTGGGAACGTTTATGTTTTGGACTCGAGGCTTGGCCTGTGGATAAGTGGATATCCAACAGGGTCTAATTGGGTCAGTCATAGAGATGGGCGATTGGGAATGGCTTCTTTTCGAAGTCAATCGGATGTGACGTGGTAACCGTTGAGCGAGTATAGATTCGGGGTTGGTGCGCCTCGATAATTTTGAGGAAGATTAGACGCCCTTTCGGCATGACTGTACACGCCTTGGCGAGCGTGCTTGGATTGGTACATCTTGGATGACGTGTTTGGGGGTTGATTTTGTGTTACTGGTCGGGTGACCATGGGATCCAGAATAGATGATGAGTTAGAATGATCAATTTATCCAGTATGAGACTGGACAAGAAACCCCAGTGTCAGGTTGTGATCGACTGTGAACCTTGTAGTGGACTCGTTGGAGATGGGTGTACGTACCCTGTGCGGTGTACGAGGATTGGTACCGGATAGGCCGAGTGGTATCTAGTGACGGTACGTGGGAGGTACCAGTAGTGTGGTTGTACGTGTTGGCATTCGACTTAATTTTGACACACTTGGTGTTGTTGTGAACTGGAATGTGAACTTGATATATGCCGCAGGGTTGGGCTTTCCCTGCGAGATGAGATCGTGTTATTGATCTTACGCAACTTTATGTGACACCCAATTGGCTGTTGATTACTGCGTTACTGGTGAGGTTTAGTGGTGACCGTTTGGCTGGTAGCGTCAGCACGGACTGACCAGCGAGAGTTGGTGACCCCCAGTGGGAGCAGACGTCAAGTGATCATTTTCACTCGAGGTGGTCGAGTGTGGTCGGTACGACATGAGACGGTAATGGGACGTTGGAGTACAGAGGAGTAGCTGGTGTACGAGTGTACACGTGTTGCGAGGACGAAATGTTTTCCCGGAGGTGGATGTAAAATACGGATAATCGGAATTTCGAGAACGAAACTGGTTTTAGGAGGGAGGAACGGTTGAGTTTTGATAGGTTGGAATTTCGGGGACGAAATTTTTTAAGGGGGGAAGATTGTAACGACCCATCCCGGAATTCGGGATTAGGTTAGTAACTAATCAGGATTAATGAGGGTTAATCACTGGTTAGTTGGGTGGAATCGGACGAACGTGGCAAAATGACCGTTTTGCCCCTAGTCGTGGGCGAAACGTTGACTTTTTATTCGGGCGGTCAATGGACCTTGCCCGATGACCGTGACGTAGTTTGGGTCGTCACGAGTTCATAGACGGGTGGCACGTTCGATTCCGACGTTCGTGGTGGAAGTTATGACGTTCGGAAGTCCAGGGGCATTTCCGTAATTTGGACGTAATATGGGTAAATGTTGACTTTTTGATCGGGGGGTCCGATGGCCGAGGGCCAAAGACCGTTAGGAAGGTCTCGATGCCCCGAGTACAACGACAGGCGGCACGCGTGAAACGGACATCGGATGACCAAGTTATAGGTCTAAGAAGTAGAGGGGCAATTTCGTAATTTTGTGCACAAGGGCAGATTGGTAATTTCACGGGGGCCTGTTTGGAAACCGCGAAGCAGGAGCTGAACCACTGTGCGTGGGTGGTCTGTCCGGGAGATTATTTTACTGGTTAGTGGCCTTGGTGTGTGAGTGTGGGTGCTTGGAACTGATGTACGGTATGGGATTAGGATTCTTTATGCACGGGTTGGCATTTTGAGGTGAGAAAATCAGAATGGGCTAGGAACTGAGTGTGCACGGGTGAGGTTGGAGTTGGGGTGCTGTCGTGGACTAATTGTTTATGCAATTAGTGGGGAATCTGAGGCAGAAGGCAGAGCACGGTTAGGGCTGGTTGAGGTGAGGCGTGGGGAGCAAGCACTGCAAACCGTGCTGAGGCTCATGAAGAAAGAAAAACAGAGCATTGTCGGGTTGGTGGACTTATTGCTAGTTTGATCGACTTCTGGGAGGTATGAGACGGGCAAAGGACTGGTGAGAGTGAGAGAGAGGAGTAGGAGAGTTGAGAGGATGGTTTGGGTGAGTGGGAGTTCTGAAAACCAGAAACAATGGTCAAGCTAATCCCAAAATTCCAATCCAAAATGTAGGCCAACCCAACAAGAATTAAGGCTCAATTCAGCCTTCTTGGACTCCATGTAGTCGAACCAGATCGACAAGTCAATGCTCCGAGGCCCCTGGAGCTCTGAACAGACGAGTGGGCGGCCGGGAAATCGAGCCTTGTGTTCGTGCAATTAGGGGTAAGAGTTTGTGAAATTGGAACCCAAGTTATCCATACCATGAGGCTACGATACTATGCTATCAATTAATTGGAGAATTACTTGGTCATACGGTGAATTCAGACGAGAGTCTCGTTTGAGAAATTTAGTTTAAGTCGAGATAGTTAGAGGTAATGACGAATGCTTTGGATGTTACAGATCCCTAATTGGACAGGTTGCGAAGCTAATGGTGTGCTCAAATCGTTCAAATGATGTCGAATTGAAGGGCTGCTAATCGGGTCCTCACGCGGGTGGGACGGCCCGTATGTCAGGGAGTCGGGTGAAGATGGTGACCGTTGGGGTTACTGTAGCTGGCGCGTGTGTGTCACGCGCAGCCGCTTGCGGCGGCGCGTGACGGCGCGTGGGGCCGATTTTCAAGGTGAGTTCAACACGACTTTTATCCTATACAATGTAACGAACATTTTAACGTTGGTTTCGAACTTATCGGACACCGTTTCGATGTGGTTCCGAGGGTCCGAAGATTTATGTTACGTTTGTAATTAACGATTAATTCCCGGAAAATTTTGGGAAAGTAGTATGTTTTTATGTAAGCCCTTAGTGACACTAAAGTATGTTTTCGGACAGGATTCAAAATTCTGGAAAATATCGGAAATTACGGGCATGCGTACGGCGCGAAACCGAGCCTTAAAATTGGTGTGTGAGTGGACGTTGCTTTCAAAATTTAATGCATGCATAAATTATTTCTATGATTTTATGATCATGATTATAAGTTGTGGTTGATTTTGATTTCCGTATTTATACGTATTCGATTCCCGTATTTATATGCATTTTTACTATACATGTGAAATTCCACGTATTTCGAGACTATGGTCACTCGTATGCTTAATGATGGTTTAATGGAAGAAGTTATATGAAATGGGTGTAAAATGATTTAAGAAGGTTGTTTATGATTTGCGAGTGTGACTTACGATTTTGACACGTTTTTCGAGAAAGTTCCGGATTTGTACGTTTTACGAGATTTCGAGTTATTGTGATTTGATCACTGTTGATGTTTGAATTGGGGAATTAAAATGAGACTTGTGATTTTGAGGATTTTAAATGTGGGTTTTGAGTATGTTTTGCTTGGATTGTGATTTTGGTAATTATGATTGTGGTCTTGATGTTTTGATAATGAGATTTGAGAAATGAAGTGATTTCAAGGAATTAAAATGGATTTCGAAAAAGGTGATTTCGGGCTTGATGCTCGGGGCATAAAAGAAATTTTAACGAACGAGGTTTCGGTTTTCGGAAATTTAAGGTGGATTCTTGGTTTGGGTTCGGGATGATGCTTCCGGATGCCAGCTTACGGAATCATTGTTGCGAATTTGAATTCGGGAATGAAAAAGGATCTAATAAAGTGATTTCGTATGATTGTACATGCCCCGTGTGTAATGATGATTTGAATATGATTTGTGAAGTAAGATTTGAGGATTTGAATGTGGAAATTCGGAACATAAGTCCTGTTGTGAAAATTGTGATTTCGGGATGGATCCCGCGCTGTTGTGATTGTTAAATGTTTTGGGGTTTAAAGACCCGTTGAAAACTGTTTTGGGTTTAAAGACCCGGGTGCTATTTCTGGAGCACGTTTTGAGTTTAAAGACTCGGTTAATTGATGACGGGGGAGGGCTCTTAATGAGTTTAAAGACTCGTGAGTTTAAAGACTCGGTTACTGTGATACCCCCGAGGCCTATTGATTATGTTCTGAGTTTAAAGACTAGTTGATATCCCGGGAAGGCCTGTTTATGCGCATGGTTTTGAGTTTAAAGACTCGGGCGCACTTGTTATCCAGCAAAATGATTGACTTGTGATTTATTGATGATTTCTGATGTTTCGGTTGAGTTGGGCAGTGGCCCGGTATATGGTTGTTGGTTTTGGATCATGTTGTGCATTTGGTTTTGATTCGTGGTTTTGGGCTGAGGCCCGGTGTTTATGATCTCGGGCTAAGACCCGATGGTAGAGGAAGGAAAAAAGATTTTGAGGTTCATACGAGTTTTTCCTTATGTCCAAATTTGATACACAATTTTTCTTATGTGGAAAATCTTAACCGTTTGTGAAATGGTTCTTGTGTGCATGCATTCGTTTTTATGCGGAGGGTAAAAACAATTGTTGTGACTGTTTTGTTAAACTGATTTATTTTTGTCCACTCACACCTTTTGGTTTTTATTGACCCTCCAGGTCGTGGCGCGTTGTTCGAGGCTGTTCGAGAGGCGGAGGCATGAGTAAGCACATGTGGCTATCCTTGGTCTGGCACGTGCTGAGGGTAACTTGGGTATTTCAGTCGACTTGCCAGACGGGAGCAGGACCGGGCACGGTTATCGATGCCCCTTTCGGGGGCGGTCCTGTCAATTTTGGTATCAGAGCGCTAGGTTGCTGATTCTGTTGCCACATCATGCCTCCGGAGCGTAAGCCTCGTGCGCGACCTGGTAGTGAGACGAGTAGGCGAGGGTGTTTGGGACCTCGTGTTTGATCTCGGGTGAGATCGACCCTGGTTTGAGGGTCAGATGTTGGGTAGTGGACGCTGTGAACCGCGATTTGTTAGGCGTAGAATTGTGTGGGTCGCAAGGACGAACGAGACCGGTGGCTGGAAGGCCGCATTTTTGGGAAAATTGTACTTTCTCTTGGGCCCTATTGGTCGAATAGAAAGTGGTTGAGCATTGGATATTGCTCGTGGACTGGGTATGTCAGTGATGACATGATTGGTTTGGTATGAGATTGGACTCAAGAGGAGTCGAGATGTGGAGGTGGGACTTACGATGAGTTAGGATTTTGGGTTAGGAGCATGGGATGAGTCATGATAAGGTGTCAAGACTCGAGAAGAGCCAGAAAGGCTGAATGAGGACCAGTTTATGGTCAGGTATTGAAGGAGTTAGGAAACTATGGCTGGTTTTGTGGAACGATGGTCTTGTGGAGTTTAGCTGATGCTCAGGGGTACTGGGTGTAGTGGTAGTAGTTGAGGATTTTGGGGCGTTCAGGGAACGTCCATCTATCCTGATGTGGATTGTCGGGATGGTGGTACCCATGGTTGCGGGGTACGAGTAGTGATGCGGGATCGTTTCTCGGTATGAGCGGAGATCCAGGGCTACCCACCTTGCACCCGGTGTGCTAGTGTGGATGATTGTACGTTGGTGCTGGTACTAGTGCTGGTGCTAGTGTCAGTGAGCGAGATTGTGTTGAGCCACGAGTTGGGGTGTGACTCAGTCATGATGAGAGTGCATTGGTATTTGAGATTCAGTAGTGGTTGACTCATGGACTGGATAGGATCCAGCGGAGATTATGAGGTATTGGGGTAAGTCCCAACAGTGACGAGGTGACAAGAGTTGAGTAATTCCCAGTCGGAATCGGTGTATGTGCATAATTATTCATTAATTGACGTGAGGTCTGAGTATTGGGCTGATTGTGGACGCGTGGTTGTCCAAGTGAGTTACGGATGTAGGGAGACCTGCAGTTGGACTTGACATCTCATGGGGAGTGTGCCTATTTTCAACGTGGGTGGAATGACAGGACCCGCCCCGATCCCACAGGGACCACAAGGGGACGTGCCCTGCTCCCGTCTGACACCCAATAATTCATACCAATTTTAACCTCAAAACATCAAATGCATAAATAACCAAATTAAAGTTATACATCAAATCCGAATTAAACGAATGTCAGACAAGGGATGAAATTCAAAATTACAAGTTGCGAGCACGACTCTAACATAAACCTGCGGGTAAATCACCCAGCAGGGGTTCAGGTACGCAGAAGTAGATCTATGCCTCAGCCTCAGGTTCCTCCTCTACCTCAGTATCACGACCTGGAGGGGTTACCAAAAACATTAAGGGTGAGTGGACTGAAACTCAAGTCTATAAAATCATTTGATAAGTAAAACATATAATTTACCCCTCCGTTTTCCAAACATGCATGCAATCGTATTTAAAACCATCAATCATATAATATGAACCATAGGGCATATAATAAAACCATAAGTATAATTTTAGTTGCTGCACTATACACTCCAATCCCGACATCCCTGATGTCTGACGTCCCTGACGTCAATAAGGTCACAATCACAAGGCTACGCGTGCCACTCGGGTCTCAATTTCCGAGTTCAATCCCCGAACCCCGTTCGGGTACAGCATCCCCGATGCTTAGCGTCATAGACGATGGACGTACTAGACATCCGTGACCTCTCCAGGGTACCTCATCCGGAGGAGACAATATAATATGGAAGGATCTATACAGTGCAGTACCAAATAAATTTTATTGATATCCACATGCAAAGCATATATGTATACACAGATAAAATCCAATCAATCTTTAAGTTTCATCAGACGGGCCTTAAGCCCAAATACCATGAAACGTGCCATAACCAAAATCTCAATTTCATCAAAACCGTTTATAGATTCCAGCATGTGAACATATAAGTAAATCGGAAAACATTTAAGCATGCAAGGGTTTAATGAAAACGGGCCCACTCACAGTACAGTCTTGCTGAAAACCGAACGTATACCCTCGTCCTGGTACGATTATACAATCCATGTCATATCCAAAGCATATGCAAAGGTCAAAACAAACCCCTAACATTCAACCATGAAACCCTAGACCGAAACCGGTCCAGAAAAGACGCCCGAACGCGCTTTCCAAGGCAATAACTCTCATTTTGACCAACTTAATGATCTCCGATCGACCCGAAACCACCGCCATTGGATCCGGATCGTCGAAACCTAAAGAATGGTGGTGGTCCCACCAAAATCACTGTTCACACGCGCCCCCACGCGCCTGGTCAACCGTGCTACAGTACTGTTGACGTCAGCATGACGTCACTGCTGACGTCAGCATGACGTCATCACTGACAGTGTCAGAGGACACATGTCAGCAGTCCATTGGTCCCTGGTCTGACTGATTTCTGACATGATGATGTCATCATGACGTCACTGCTGACGTCAGCATGATGACGTCATCAGCTACAGTAACCGGGTCTGAGAACCGGGTCACCGCAGACCCACGGTTCGACCCGATCAGTTCTCATCAACCCGACCACCATTTCTGATGGGATTTGTTCCTATGGACTCGTCTCAACCTCCTCAACGGTTCTGAGCAATTAGAACTGGATTTTAGGTCGAAGAGATTACCTGAAAATCGACTGGAAGGTTGGCTGCCGGTTCTAGTTATCTTCTCCGGCGAGTCGACGACTTTCCAGTCACGGTCCTGGGTTCAAACTGGTCGTCCAGGTCCCCTGAATGTGTCCTAACAATAACCAAACAAAGTCAACGTCAAAAACAGACGTTTCGAAGCAGGGAAGGAAAACGGGCACTCACGGGTTTACCGTCCTATCGCCGCCGTGTCGCCGCCGTACACCGTCCAGATCAGTTCCTTGTCGTCCTGTCGTCACGGTGAACCTAACCGTACGCTGGTTCGAGTCCCAGAGTGAAGGTTTGGTTGGTTTGGTGACTTGGGCTGTTCGGGTTTCCTTCTCGGGTCTGGGAGGAAACCGGCCGTGCAGGGTGGCCGTGGAGTGGTGGCCGGCGTCTGGGGGTGGCAGTTGGCCGCCTGGTGTTGCCGTGAGGGTGAGGTTGAGAGGTGAGGTGCTGGAGTGTTTGTTCGAAGGGGTAGCCGTGCTCACGGTTTGGGAGAATGAACAATGTGGGTGTAATGTCTCCTGGGTTTATAAAAAAGAATAGGGATTTAAATCAAGGGCCAGGATTCCATCAGATTTAAGATTCAATGGTGAGGATTTGAGGAGAGGAAATCAATTAATTAATCTAATGGCCAACAAAGATCCTTGTTTTAGGGAGTGTGGGGATGAGTGACACTTGTCACTCATCCAAAGGTCCAGATTGGTTTGCTTAAAGTAATCAGATCCCATTAATAAAATATTATTTTAATCCGGTTCTCGGTTGGTTCGGTTAAATGCGAAAATACTTCCGTGACCATAACTTCCCCGTACGAAGTCCGATTTCGGCGTGCCGCCTGTCTACGGACTCAGGACGTCGAGACCTACCCAACGGTCCTTGAGTCAAGTGAAAATTAGTTTCCAAGAGAAAAGTCAACATTTTCACCCTAACCGTCCAAATTACGGTAATGCCCCTGGACTTCCGATAGTCATAACTTTTTCCCTGATCGTCCGAAATGGACGTGCCACCTGTCTATGAACTCGTGGCGTCCCGAACTACGTCACGGTCATAGGTCAAAGTCCATTTAATTTATAAATCAAAAAGTCAACAATTGACCATACCCATCACAAGGGTAAAAGCGTCAATTCATACATTAACTTACAATATTAAAATCCTCGAATTTCCGGGGTGTTACATGGAATCTTAGTTCCAAGGAGAGTTGTGACTGTGGGACGAGAGGAGTGCTCGTTTCCGCATTGGTATTAGGTATTCCGAAGTCATTAGGGGATGACTTCTTATTTTCTGCCCTGGTAAACGTTGATCACGGATACCAGTACGATGAGCGTGTATTGGGTGGTGAACCCATGTGTGTTTTAGGGTCATCGGATGGAGTTGCATTTCACTAGGTTGGGGTAAACGGGATTCCCATTTTCTGCTTGGTGGCAGACGATGTTGGATATTCGGTACGGTGGGTGCAGTGAGTTATGTTGCACTCACAGAGGATGGATGTCGATGACATCGTATTGGATCATCCTTGGTCTCTCCTAGGTGGAGTGGCAGGGATCGATATGAGGTAAATGGAGGGGATACACAGAGTGGATGTGTTATGTTGTTGAGTGATTGATTGGGGGAGAAAATAGTTAAGGAATGTTGGGTGGTTGATAAGAAATCTAGTGGGTGTAAGACCCTATTATCGGGCTCCAGGTGGATTGCCAGCTGTGAGCATGTGTGGATCCTAGGTGGATCTGGTTGATGAGGTTGTGGGCCTTGGACGTGGCGGCGACCTAGGATCATGGCGTTACCAGTCGGGTGACGTGGTAACAAATCTGGACTGTGATTGCCTTGATCAGGCTAGGTGAAGAGCTTATCGCTCTGTCATAAATGTTTGGATATGGGAATAGTTGGACCGAACTTCTTCTCGAAGTTAATCCGTACTCGAGCGAGTGGGAACGTTTATGTTTTGGACTCGAGGCTTGGCCTGTGGATAAGTGGATATCCAACAGGGTCTAATTGGGTCAGTCATAGAGATGGGCGATTGGGAATGGCTTCTTTTCGAAGTCAATCGGATGTGACGTGGTAACCGTTGAGCGAGTATAGATTCGGGGTTGGTGCGCCTCGATAATTTTGAGGAAGATTAGACGCCCTTTCGGCATGACTGTACACGCCTTGGCGAGCGTGCTTGGATTGGTACATCTTGGATGACGTGTTTGGGGGTTGATTTTGTGTTACTGGTCGGGTGACCATGGGATCCAGAATAGATGATGAGTTAGAATGATCAATTTATCCAGTATGAGACTGGACAAGAAACCCCAGTGTCAGGTTGTGATCGACTGTGAACCTTGTAGTGGACTCGTTGGAGATGGGTGTACGTACCCTGTGCGGTGTACGAGGATTGGTACCGGATAGGCCGAGTGGTATCTAGTGACGGTACGTGGGAGGTACCAGTGGTGTGGTTGTACGTGTTGGCATTTGACTTAATTTTGACACACTTGGTGTTGTTGTGAACTGGAATGTGAACTTGATATATGCCGCAGGGTTGGGCTTTCCCTGCGAGATGAGATCGTGTTATTGATCTTACGCAACTTTATGTGACACCCAATTGGCTGTTGATTACTGCGTTACTGGTGAGGTTTAGTGGTGACCGTTTGGCTGGTAGCGTCAGCACGGACTGACCAGCGAGAGTTGGTGACCCCCAGTGGGAGCAGACGTCAAGTGATCATTTTCACTCGAGGTGGTCGAGTGTGGTCGGTACGACATGAGACGGTAATGGGACGTTGGAGTACAGAGGAGTAGCTGGTGTACGAGTGTACACGTGTTGCGAGGACGAAATGTTTTCCCGGAGGTGGATGTAAAATACGGATAATCGGAATTTCGAGAACGAAACTGGTTTTAGGAGGGAGGAACGGTTGAGTTTTGATAGGTTGGAATTTCGGGGACGAAATTTTTTAAGGGGGGAAGATTGTAATGACCCATCCCGGAATTCGGGATTAGGTTAGTAACTAATCAGGATTAATGAGGGTTAATCACTGGTTAGTTGGGTGGAATCGGACGAACGTGGCAAAATGACCGTTTTGCCCCTAGTCGTGGGCGAAACGTTGACTTTTTATTCGGGCGGTCAATGGACCTTGCCCGATGACCGTGACGTAGTTTGGGTCGTCACGAGTTCATAGACGGGTGGCACGTTCGATTCCGACGTTCGTGGTGGAAGTTATGACGTTCGGAAGTCCAGGGGCATTTTCGTAATTTGGACGTAATATGGGTAAATGTTGACTTTTTGATCGGGGGGTCCGATGGCCGAGGGCCAAAGACCGTTAGGAAGGTCTCGATGCCCCGAGTACAACGACAGGCGGCACGCGTGAAACGGACATCAGATGACCAAGTTATAGGTCTAAGAAGTAGAGGGGCAATTTCGTAATTTTGTGCACAAGGGCAGATTGGTAATTTCACGGGGGCCTGTTTGGAAACCGCGAAGCAGGAGCTGAACCACTGTGCGTGGGTGGTCTGTCCGGGAGATTATTTTACTGGTTAGTGGCCTTGGTGTGTGAGTGTGGGTGCTTGGAACTGATGTACGGTATGGGATTAGGATTCTTTATGCACGGGTTGGCATTTTGAGGTGAGAAAATCAGAATGGGCTAGGAACTGAGTGTGCACGGGTGAGGTTGGAGTTGGGGTGCTGTCGTGGACTAATTGTTTATGCAATTAGTGGGGAATCTGAGGCAGAAGGCAGAGCACGGTTAGGGCTGGTTGAGGTGAGGCGTGGGGAGCAAGCACTGCAAACCGTGCTGAGGCTCATGAAGAAAGAAAAACAGAGCATTGTCGGGTTGGTGGACTTATTGCTAGTTTGATCGACTTCTGGGAGGTATGAGACGGGCAAAGGACTGGTGAGAGTGAGAGAGAGGAGTAGGAGAGTTGAGAGGATGGTTTGGGTGAGTGGGAGTTCTGAAAACCAGAAACAATGGTCAAGCTAATCCCAAAATTCCAATCCAAAATGTAGGCCAACCCAACAAGAATTAAGGCTCAATTCAGCCTTCTTGGACTCCATGTAGTCGAACCAGATCGACAAGTCAATGCTCCGAGGCCCCTGGAGCTCTGAACAGACGAGTGGGCGGCCGGGAAATCGAGCCTTGTGTTCGTGCAATTAGGGGTAAGAGTTTGTGAAATTGGAACCCAAGTTATCCATACCATGAGGCTACGATACTATGCTATCAATTAATTGGAGAATTACTTGGTCAAGTCTCGTTTGAGAAATTTAGTTTAAGTCGAGATAGTTAGAGGTAATGACGAATGCTTTGGATGTTACAGATCCCTAATTGGACAGGTTGCGAAGCTAATGGTGTGCTCAAATCGTTCAAATGATGTCGAATTGAAGGGCTGCTAATCGGGTCCTCACGCGGGTGGGACGGCCCGTATGTCAGGGAGTCGGGTGAAGATGGTGACCGTTGGGGTTACTGTAGCTGGCGCGTGTGTGTCACGCGCAGCCGCTTGTGGCGGCGCGTGACGGCGCGTGGGGCCGATTTTCAAGGTGAGTTCAACACGACTTTTATCCTATACAATGTAACGAACATTTTAATGTTGGTTTCGAACTTATCGGACACCGTTTCGATGTGGTTCCGAGGGTCCGAAGATTTATGTTACGTTTGTAATTAACGATTAATTCCCGGAAAATTTTGGGAAAGTAGTATGTTTTTATGTAAGCCCTTAGTGACACTAAAGTATGTTTTCGGACAGGATTCAAAATTCTGGAAAATATCGGAAATTACGGGCATGCGTACGGCGCGAAACCGAGCCTTAAAATTGGTGTGTGAGTGGACGTTGCTTTCAAAATTTAATGCATGCATAAATTATTTCTATGATTTTATGATCATGATTATAAGTTGTGGTTGATTTTGATTTCCGTATTTATACGTATTCGATTCCCGTATTTATATGCATTTTTACTATACATGTGAAATTCCACGTATTTCGAGACTATGGTCACTCGTTTGCTTAATGATGGTTTAATGGAAGAAGTTATATGAAATGGGTGTAAAATGATTTAAGAAGGTTGTTTATGATTTGCGAGTGTGACTTACGATTTTGACACGTTTTTCGAGAAAGTTCCGGATTTGCACGTTTTACGAGATTTCGAGTTATTGTGATTTGATCACTGTTGATGTTTGAATTGGGGAATTAAAATGAGACTTGTGATTTTGAGGATTTTAAATGTGGGTTTTGAGTATGTTTTGCTTGGATTGTGATTTTGGTAATTATGATTGTGGTCTTGATGTTTTGATAATGAGATTTGAGAAATGAAGTGATTTCAAGGAATTAAAATGGATTTCGAAAAAGGTGATTTCGGGCTTGATGCTCGGGGCATAAAAGAAATTTTAACGAACGAGGTTTCGGTTTTCGGAAATTTAAGGTGGATTCTTGGTTTGGGTTCGGGATGATGCTTCCGGATGCCAGCTTACGGAATCATTGTTGCGAATTTGAATTCGGGAATGAAAAAGGATCTAATAAAGTGATTTCGTATGATTGTACATGCCCCGTGTGTAATGATGATTTGAATATGATTTGTGAAGTAAGATTTGAGGATTTGAATGTGGAAATTCGGAACATAAGTCCTGTTGTGAAAATTGTGATTTCGGGATGGATCCCGCGCTGTTGTGATTGTTAAATGTTTTGGGGTTTAAAGACCCGTTGAAAACTGTTTTAGGTTTAAAGACCCGGGTGCTATTTCTGGAGCACGTTTTGAGTTTAAAGACTCGGTTAATTGATGACGGGGGAGGGCTCTTAATGAGTTTAAAGACTCGTGAGTTTAAAGACTCGGTTACTGTGATACCCCCGAGGCCTATTGATTATGTTCTGAGTTTAAAGACTAGTTGATATCCCGGGAAGGCCTGTTTATGCGCATGGTTTTGAGTTTAAAGACTCGGGCGCACTTGTTATCCAGCAAAATGATTGACTTGTGATTTATTGATGATTTCTGATGTTTCGGTTGAGTTGGGCAGTGGCCCGGTATATGGTTGTTGGTTTTGGATCATGTTGTGCATTTGGTTTTGATTCGTGGTTTTGGGCTGAGGCCCGGTGTTTATGATCTCGGGCTAAGACCCGATGGTAGAGGAAGGAAAAAAGATTTTGAGGTTCATACGAGTTTTTCCTTATGTCGAAATTTGATACACAATTTTTCTTATGTGGAAAATCTTAACCGTTTGTGAAATGGTTCTTGTGTGCATGCATTCGTTTTTATGCGGAGGGTAAAAACAATTGTTGTGACTGTTTTGTTAAACTGATTTATTTTTGTCCACTCACACCTTTTGGTTTTTATTGACCCTCCAGGTCGTGGCGCGTTGTTCGAGGCTGTTCGAGAGGCGGAGGCATGAGTAAGCACATGTGGCTATCCTTGGTCTGGCACGTGCTGAGGGTAACTTGGGTATTTCAGTCGACTTGCCAGACGGGAGCAGGACCGGGCACGGTTATCGATGCCCCTTTCGGGGGCGGTCCTGTCAATTTTGGTATCAGAGCGCTAGGTTGCTGATTCTGTTGCCACATCATGCCTCCGGAGCGTAAGCCTCGTGCGCGACCTGGTAGTGAGACGAGTAGGCGAGGGTGTTTGGGACCTCGTGTTTGATCTCGGGTGAGATCGACCCTGGTTTGAGGGTCAGATGTTGGGTAGTGGACGCTGTGAACCGCGATTTGTTAGGCGTAGAATTGTGTGGGTCGCAAGGACGAACGAGACCGGTGGCTGGAAGGCCGCATTTTTGGGAAAATTGTACTTTCTCTTGGGCCCTATTGGTCGAATAGAAAGTGGTTGAGCATTGGATATTGCTCGTGGACTGGGTATGTCAGTGATGACATGATTGGTTTGGTATGAGATTGGACTCAAGAGGAGTCGAGATGTGGAGGTGGGACTTACGATGAGTCAGGATTTTGGGTTAGGAGCATGGGATGAGTCATGATAAGGTGTCAAGACTCGAGAAGAGCCAGAAAGGCTGAATGAGGACCAGTTTATGGTCAGGTATTGAAGGAGTTAGGAAACTATGGCTGGTTTTGTGGAACGATGGTCTTGTGGAGTTTAGCTGATGCTCAGGGGTACTGGGTGTAGTGGTAGTAGTTGAGGATTTTGGGGCGTTCAGGGAACGTCCATCTATCCTGATGTGGATTGTCGGGATGGTGGTACCCATGGTTGCGGGGTACGAGTAGTGATGCGGGATCGTTTCTCGGTATGAGCGGAGATCCAGGGCTACCCACCTTGCACCCGGTGTGCTAGTGTGGATGATTGTACGTTGGTGCTGGTACTAGTGCTGGTGCTAGTGTCAGTGAGCGAGATTGTGTTGAGCCACGAGTTGGGGTGTGACTCAGTCATGATGAGAGTGCATTGGTATTTGAGATTCAGTAGTGGTTGACTCATGGACTGGATAGGATCCAGCGGAGATTATGAGGTATTGGGGTAAGTCCCAACAGTGACGAGGTGACAAGAGTTGAGTAATTCCCAGTCGGAATCGGTGTATGTGCATAATTATTCATTAATTGACGTGAGGTCTGAGTATTGGGCTGATTGTGGACGCGTGGTTGTCCAAGTGAGTTACGGATGTAGGGAGACCTGCAGTTGGACTTGACATCTCATGGGGAGTGTGCCTATTTTCAACGTGGGTGGAATGACAGGACCCGCCCCGATCCCACAGGGACCACAAGGGGACGTGCCCTGCTCCCGTCTGACACCCAATAATTCATACCAATTTTAACCTCAAAACATCAAATGCATAAATAACCAAATTAAAGTTATACATCAAATCCGAATTAAACGAATGTCAGACAAGGGATGAAATTCAAAATTACAAGTTGCGAGCACGACTCTAACATAAACCTGCGGGTAAATCACCCAGCAGGGGTTCAGGTACGCAGAAGTAGATCTATGCCTCAGCCTCAGGTTCCTCCTCTACCTCAGTATCACGACCTGGAGGGGTTACCAAAAACATTAAGGGTGAGTGGACCGAAACTCAAGTCTATAAAATCATTTGATAAGTAAAACATATAATTTACCCCTCCGTTTTCCAAACATGCATGCAATCGTATTTAAAACCATCAATCATATAATATGAACCATAGGGCATATAATAAAACCATAAGTATAATTTTAGTTGCTGCACTATACACTCCAATCCCGACATCCCTGATGTCTGACGTCCCTGACGTCAATAAGGTCACAATCACAAGGCTACGCGTGCCACTCGGGTCTCAATTTCCGAGTTCAATCCCCGAACCCCGTTCGGGTACAGCATCCCCGATGCTTAGCGTCATAGACGATGGACGTACTAGACATCCGTGACCTCTCCAGGGTACCTCATCCGGAGGAGACAATATAATATGGAAGGATCTATACAGTGCAGTACCAAATAAATTTTATTGATATCCACATGCAAAGCATATATGTATACACAGATAAAATCCAATCAATCTTTAAGTTTCATCAGACGGGCCTCAAGCCCAAATACCATGAAACGTGCCATAACCAAAATCTCAATTTCATCAAAACCGTTTATAGATTCCAGCATGTGAACATATAAGTAAATCGGAAAACATTTAAGCATGCAAGGGTTTAATGAAAACGGGCCCACTCACAGTACAGTCTTGCTGAAAACCGAACGTATACCCTCGTCCTGGTACGATTATACAATCCATGTCATATCCAAAGCATATGCAAAGGTCAAAACAAACCCCTAACATTCAACCATGAAACCCTAGACCGAAACCGGTCCAGAAAAGACGCCCGAACGCGCTTTCCAAGGCAATAACTCTCATTTTGACCAACTTAATGATCTCCGATCGACCCGAAACCACCGCCATTGGATCCGGATCGTCGAAACCTAAAGAATGGTGGTGGTCCCACCAAAATCACTGTTCACACGCGCCCCCACGCGCCTGGTCAACCGTGCTACAGTACTGTTGACGTCAGCATGACGTCACTGCTGACGTCAGCATGACGTCACTGCTGACGTCAGCATGACGTCATCACTGACAGTGTCAGAGGACACATGTCAGCAGTCCATTGGTCCCTGGTCTGACTGATTTCTAACATGATGATGTCATCATGACGTCACTGCTGACGTCAGCATGATGACGTCATCAGCTACAGTAACCGGGTCTGAGAACCGGGTCACCGCAGACCCACGGTTCGACCCGATCAGTTCTCATCAACCCGACCACCATTTCTGATGGGATTTGTTCCTATGGACTCGTCTCAACCTCCTCAACGGTTCTGAGCAATTAGAACTGGATTTTAGGTCGAAGAGATTACCTGAAAATCGACTGGAAGGTTGGCTGCCGGTTCTAGTGATCTTCTCCGGCGAGTCGACGACTTTCCAGTCACGGTCCTGGGTTCAAACTGGTCGTCCAGGTCCCCTGAATGTGTCCTAACAATAACCAAACAAAGTCAACGTCAAAAACAGACGTTTCGAAGCAGGGAAGGAAAACGGGCACTCACGGGTTTACCGTCCTATCGCCGCCGTGTCGCCGCCGTACACCGTCCAGATCAGTTCCTTGTCGTCCTGTCGTCACGGTGAACCTAACCGTACGCTGGTTCGAGTCCCAGAGTGAAGGTTTGGTTGGTTTGGTGACTTGGGCTGTTCGGGTTTCCTTCTCGGGTCTGGGAGGAAACCGGCCGTGCAGGGTGGCCGTGGAGTGGTGGCCGGCGTCTGGGGGGTGGCAGTTGGCCGCCTGGTGTTGCCGTGAGGGTGAGGTTGAGAGGTGAGGTGCTGGAGTGTTTGTTCGAAGGGGTAGCCATGCTCACGGTTTGGGAGAATGAACAATGTGGGTGTAATGTCTCCTGGGTTTATAAAAAAGAATAGGGATTTAAATCAAGGGCCAGGATTCCATCAGATTTAAGATTCAATGGTGAGGATTTGAGGAGAGGAAATCAATTAATTAATCTAATGGCCAACAAAGATCCTTGTTTTAGGGAGTGTGGGGATGAGTGACACTTGTCACTCATCCAAAGGTCCAGATTGGTTTGCTTAAAGTAATCAGATCCCATTAATAAAATATTATTTTAATCCGGTTCTCGGTTGGTTCGGTTAAATGCGAAAATACTTCCGTGACCATAACTTCCCCGTACGAAGTCCGATTTCGGCGTGCCGCCTGTCTACGGACTCAGGACGTCGAGACCTACCCAACGGTCCTTGAGTCAAGTGAAAATTAGTTTCCAAGAGAAAAGTCAACATTTTCACCCTTACCGTCCAAATTACGGTAATGCCCCTGGACTTCCGATAGTCATAACTTTTTCCCTGATCGTCCGAAATGGACGTGCCACCTGTCTATGAACTCGTGGCGTCCCGAACTACGTCACGGTCATAGGTCAAAGTCCATTTAATTTATAAATCAAAAAGTCAACAATTGACCATACCCATCACAAGGGTAAAAGCGTCAATTCATACATTAACTTACAATATTAAAATCCTCGAATTTCCGGGGTGTTACATGGAATCTTAGTTCCAAGGAGAGTTGTGACTGTGGGACGAGAGGAGTGCTCGTTTCCGCATTGGTATTAGGTATTCCGAAGTCATTAGGGGATGACTTCTTATTTTCTGCCCTGGTAAACGTTGATCACGGATACCAGTACGATGAGCGTGTATTGGGTGGTGAACCCATGTGTGTTTTAGGGTCATCGGATGGAGTTGCATTTCACTAGGTTGGGGTAAACGGGATTCCCATTTTCTGCTTGGTGGCAGACGATGTTGGATATTCGGTACGGTGGGTGCAGTGAGTTATGTTGCACTCACAGAGGATGGATGTCGATGACATCGTATTGGATCATCCTTGGTCTCTCCTAGGTGGAGTGGCAGGGATCGATATGAGGTAAATGGAGGGGATACACAGAGTGGATGTGTTATGTTGTTGAGTGATTGATTGGGGGAGAAAATAGTTAAGGAATGTTGGGTGGTTGACAAGAAATCTAGTGGGTGTAAGACCCTATTATCGGGCTCCAGGTGGATTGCCAGCTGCGAGCATGTGTGGATCCTAGGTGGATCTGGTTGATGAGGTTGTGGGCCTTGGACGTGGCGGCGACCTAGGATCATGGCGTTACCAGTCGGGTGACGTGGTAACAAATCTGGACTGTGATTGCCTTGATCAGGCTAGGTGAAGAGCTTATCGCTCTGTCATAAATGTTTGGATATGGGAATAGTTGGACCGAACTTCTTCTCGAAGTTAATCCGTACTCGAGCGAGTGGGAACGTTTATGTTTTGGACTCGAGGCTTGGCCTGTGGATAAGTGGATATCCAACAGGGTCTAATTGGGTCAGTCATAGAGATGGGCGATTGGGAATGGCTTCTTTTCGAAGTCAATCGGATGTGACGTGGTAACCGTTGAGCGAGTATAGATTCGGGGTTGGTGCGCCTCGATAATTTTGAGGAAGATTAGACGCCCTTTCGGCATGACTGTACACGCCTTGGCGAGCGTGCTTGGATTGGTACATCTTGGATGACGTGTTTGGGGGTTGATTTTGTGTTACTGGTCGGGTGACCATGGGATCCAGAATAGATGATGAGTTAGAATGATCAATTTATCCAGTATGAGACTGGACAAGAAACCCCAGTGTCAGGTTGTGATCGACTGTGAACCTTGTAGTGGACTCGTTGGAGATGGGTGTACGTACCCTGTGCGGTGTACGAGGATTGGTACCCGGATAGGCCGAGTGGTATCTAGTGACGGTACGTGGGAGGTACCAGTGGTGTGGTTGTACGTGTTGGCATTCGACTTAATTTTGACATACTTGGTGTTGTTGTGAACTGGAATGTGAACTTGATATATGCCGCAGGGTTGGGCTTTCCCTGCGAGATGAGATCGTGTTATTGATCTTACGCAACTTTATGTGACACCCAATTGGCTGTTGATTACTGCGTTACTGGTGAGGTTTAGTGGTGACCGTTTGGCTGGTAGCGTCAGCACGGACTGACCAGCGAGAGTTGGTGACCCCCAGTGGGAGCAGACGTCAAGTGATCATTTTCACTCGAGGTGGTCGAGTGTGGTCGGTACGACATGAGACGGTAATGGGACGTTGGAGTACAGAGGAGTAGCTGGTGTACGAGTGTACACGTGTTGCGAGGACGAAATGTTTTCCCGGAGGTGGATGTAAAATACGGATAATCGGAATTTCGAGAACGAAACTGGTTTTAGGAGGGAGGAACGGTTGAGTTTTGATAGGTTGGAATTTCGGGGACGAAATTTTTTAAGGGGGGAAGATTGTAACGACCCATCCCGGAATTCGGGATTAGGTTAGTAACTAATCAGGATTAATGAGGGTTAATCACTGGTTAGTTGGGTGGAATCGGACGAACGTGGCAAAATGACCGTTTTGCCCCTAGTCGTGGGCGAAACGTTGACTTTTTATTCGGGCGGTCAATGGACCTTGCCCGATGACCGTGACGTAGTTTGGGTCGTCACGAGTTCATAGACGGGTGGCACGTTCGATTCCGACGTTCGTGGTGGAAGTTATGACGTTCGGAAGTCCAGGGCATTTTCGTAATTTGGACGTAATATGGGTAAATGTTGACTTTTTGATCGGGGGGGTCCGATGGCCGAGGGCCAAAGACCGTTAGGAAGGTCTCGATGCCCCGAGTACAACGACAGGCGGCACGCGTGAAACGGACATCGGATGACCAAGTTATAGGTCTAAGAAGTAGAGGGGCAATTTCGTAATTTTGTGCACAAGGGCAGATTGGTAATTTCACGGGGGCCTGTTTGGAAACCGCGAAGCAGGAGCTGAACCACTGTGCGTGGGTGGTCTGTCCGGGAGATTATTTTACTGGTTAGTGGCCTTGGTGTGTGAGTGTGGGTGCTTGGAACTGATGTACGGTATGGGATTAGGATTCTTTATGCACGGGTTGGCATTTTGAGGTGAGAAAATCAGAATGGGCTAGGAACTGAGTGTGCACGGGTGAGGTTGGAGTTGGGGTGCTGTCGTGGACTAATTGTTTATGCAATTAGTGGGGAATTTGAGGCAGAAGGCAGAGCACGGTTAGGGCTGGTTGAGGTGAGGCGTGGGGAGCAAGCACTGCAAACCGTGCTGAGGCTCATGAAGAAAGAAAAACAGAGCATTGTCGGGTTGGTGGACTTATTGCTAGTTTGATCGACTTCTGGGAGGTATGAGACGGGCAAAGGACTGGTGAGAGTGAGAGAGAGGAGTAGGAGAGTTGAGAGGATGGTTTGGGTGAGTGGGAGTTCTAAAAACCGGAAACAATGGTCAAGCTAATCCCAAAATTCCAATCCAAAATGTAGGCCAACCCAACAAGAATTAAGGCTCAATTCAGCCTTCTTGGACTCCATGTAGTCGAACCAGATCGACAAGTCAATGCTCCGAGGCCCCTGGAGCTCTGAACAGACGAGTGGGCGGCCGGGAAATCGAGCCTTGTGTTCGTGCAATTAGGGGTAAGAGTTTGTGAAATTGGAACCCAAGTTATCCATACCATGAGGCTACGATACTATGCTATCAATTAATTGGAGAATTACTTGGTCATACGGTGAATTCAGACGAGAGTCTCGTTTGAGAAATTTAGTTTAAGTCGAGATAGTTAGAGGTAATGACGAATGCTTTGGATGTTACAGATCCCTAATTGGACAGGTTGCGAAGCTAATGGTGTGCTCAAATCGTTCAAATGATGTCGAATTGAAGGGCTGCTAATCGGGTCCTCACGCGGGTGGGACGGCCCGTATGTCAGGGAGTCGGGTGAAGATGGTGACCGTTGGGGTTACTGTAGCTGGCGCGTGTGTGTCACGCGCAGCCGCTTGCGGCGGCGCGTGACGGCGCGTGGGGGCCGATTTTCAAGGTGAGTTCAACACGACTTTTATCCTATACAATGTAACGAACATTTTAACGTTGGTTTCGAACTTATCGGACACCGTTTCGATGTGGTTCCGAGGGTCCGAAGATTTATGTTACGTTTGTAATTAACGATTAATTCCCGGAAAATTTTGGGAAAGTAGTATGTTTTTATGTAAGCCCTTAGTGACACTAAAGTATGTTTTCGGACATGATTCAAAATTCTGGAAAATATCGGAAATTACGGGCATGCGTACGGCGCGAAACCGAGCCTTAAAATTGGTGTGTGAGTGGACGTTGCTTTCAAAATTTAATGCATGCATAAATTATTTCTATGATTTTATGATCATGATTATAAGTTGTGGTTGATTTTGATTTCCGTATTTATACGTATTCGATTCCCGTATTTATATGCATTTTTACTATACATGTGAAATTCCACGTATTTCGAGACTATGGTCACTCGTATGCTTAATGATGGTTTAATGGAAGAAGTTATATGAAATGGGTGTAAAATGATTTAAGAAGGTTGTTTATGATTTGCGAGTGTGACTTACGATTTTGACACGTTTTTCGAGAAAGTTCCGGATTTGTACGTTTTACGAGATTTCGAGTTATTGTGATTTGATCACTGTTGATGTTTGAATTGGGGAATTAAAATGAGACTTGTGATTTTGAGGATTTTAAAATGTGGGTTTTGAGTATGTTTTGCTTGGATTGTGATTTTGGTAATTATGATTGTGGTCTTGATGTTTTGATAATGAGATTTGAGAAATGAAGTGATTTCAAGGAATTAAAATGGATTTCGAAAAAGGTGATTTCGGGCTTGATGCTCGGGGCATAAAAGAAATTTTAACGAACGAGGTTTCGGTTTTCGGAAATTTAAGGTGGATTCTTGGTTTGGGTTCGGGATGATGCTTCCGGATGCCAGCTTACGGAATCATTGTTGCGAATTTGAATTCGGGAATGAAAAAGGATCTAATAAAGTGATTTCGTATGATTGTACATGCCCCGTGTGTAATGATGATTTGAATATGATTTGTGAAGTAAGATTTGAGGATTTGAATGTGGAAATTCGGAACATAAGTCCTGTTGTGAAAATTGTGATTTCGGGATGGATCCCGCGCTGTTGTGATTGTTAAATGTTTTGGGGTTTAAAGACCCGTTGAAAACTGTTTTTGGGTTTAAAGACCCGGGTGCTATTTCTGGAGCACGTTTTGAGTTTAAAGACTCGGTTAATTGATGACGGGGGAGGGCTCTTAATGAGTTTAAAGACTCGTGAGTTTAAAGACTCGGTTACTGTGATACCCCCGAGGCCTATTGATTATGTTCTGAGTTTAAAGACTAGTTGATATCCCGGGAAGGCCTGTTTATGCGCATGGTTTTGAGTTTAAAGACTCGGGCGCACTTGTTATCCAGCAAAATGATTGACTTGTGATTTATTGATGATTTCTGATGTTTCGGTTGAGTTGGGCAGTGGCCCGGTATATGGTTGTTGGTTTTGGATCATGTTGTGCATTTGGTTTTGATTCGTGGTTTTGGGCTGAGGCCCGGTGTTTATGATCTCGGGCTAAGACCCGATGGTAGAGGAAGGAAAAAAAGATTTTGAGGTTCATACGAGTTTTTCCTTATGTCGAAATTTGATACACAATTTTTCTTATGTGGAAAATCTTAACCGTTTGTGAAATGGTTCTTGTGTGCATGCATTCGTTTTTATGCGGAGGGTAAAAACAATTGTTGTGACTGTTTTGTTAAACTGATTTATTTTTGTCCACTCACACCTTTTGGTTTTTATTGACCCTCCAGGTCGTGGCGCGTTGTTCGAGGCTGTTCGAGAGGCGGAGGCATGAGTAAGCACATGTGGTTATCCTTGGTCTGGCACGTGCTGAGGGTAACTTGGGTATTTCAGTCGACTTGCCAGACGGGAGCAGGACCGGGCACGGTTATCGATGCCCCTTTCGGGGGCGGTCCTGTCAATTTTGGTATCAGAGCGCTAGGTTGCTGATTCTGTTGCCACATCATGCCTCCGGAGCGTAAGCCTCGTGCGCGACCTAGTAGTGAGACGAGTAGGCGAGGGTGTTTGGGACCTCGTGTTTGATCTCGGGTGAGATCGACCCTGGTTTGAGGGTCAGATGTTGGGTAGTGGACGCTGTGAACCGCGATTTGTTAGGCGTAGAATTGTGTGGGTCGCAAGGACGAACGAGACCGGTGGCTGGAAGGCCGCATTTTTGGGAAAATTGTACTTTCTCTTGGGCCCTATTGGTCGAATAGAAAGTGGTTGAGCATTGGATATTGCTCGTGGACTGGGTATGTCAGTGATGACATGATTGGTTTGGTATGAGATTGGACTCAAGAGGAGTCGAGATGTGGAGGTGGGACTTACGATGAGTCAGGATTTTGGGTTAGGAGCATGGGATGAGTCATGATAAGGTGTCAAGACTCGAGAAGAGCCAGAAAGGCTGAATGAGGACCAGTTTATGGTCAGGTATTGAAGGAGTTAGGAAACTATGGCTGGTTTTGTGGAACGATGGTCTTGTGGAGTTTAGCTGATGCTCAGGGGTACTGGGTGTAGTGGTAGTAGTTGAGGATTTTGGGGCGTTCAGGGAACGTCCATCTATCCTGATGTGGATTGTCGGGATGGTGGTACCCATGGTTGCGGGGTACGAGTAGTGATGCGGGATCGTTTCTCGGTATGAGCGGAGATCCAGGGCTACCCACCTTGCACCCGGTGTGCTAGTGTGGATGATTGTACGTTGGTGCTGGTACTAGTGCTGGTGCTAGTGTGTCAGTGAGCGAGATTGTGTTGAGCCACGAGTTGGGGTGTGACTCAGTCATGATGAGAGTGCATTGGTATTTGAGATTCAGTAGTGGTTGACTCATGGACTGGATAGGATCCAGCGGAGATTATGAGGTATTGGGGTAAGTCCCAACAGTGACGAGGTGACAAGAGTTGAGTAATTCCCAGTCGGAATCGGTGTATGTGCATAATTATTCATTAATTGACGTGAGGTCTGAGTATTGGGCTGATTGTGGACGCGTGGTTGTCCAAGTGAGTTACGGATGTAGGGAGACCTGCAGTTGGACTTGACATCTCATGGGGAGTGTGCCTATTTTCAACGTGGGTGGAATGACAGGACCCGCCCCGATCCCACAGGGACCACAAGGGGACGTGCCCTGCTCCCGTCTGACACCCAATAATTCATACCAATTTTAACCTCAAAACATCAAATGCATAAATAACCAAATTAAAGTTATACATCAAATCCGAATTAAACGAATGTCAGACAAGGGATGAAATTCAAAATTACAAGTTGCCGAGCACGACTCTAACATAAACCTGCGGGTAAATCACCCAGCAGGGGTTCAGGTACGCAGAAGTAGATCTATGCCTCAGCCTCAGGTTCCTCCTCTACCTCAGTATCACGACCTGGAGGGGTTACCAAAAACATTAAGGGTGAGTGGACCGAAACTCAAGTCTATAAAATCATTTGATAAGTAAAACATATAATTTACCCCTCCGTTTTCCAAACATGCATGCAATCGTATTTAAAACCATCAATCATATAATATGAACCATAGGGCATATAATAAAACCATAAGTATAATTTTAGTTGCTGCACTATACACTCCAATCCCGACATCCCTGATGGTCTGACGTCCCTGACGTCAATAAGGTCACAATCACAAGGCTACGCGTGCCCACTCGGGTCTCAATTTCCGAGTTCAATCCCCGAACCCCGTTCGGGTACAGCATCCCCGATGCTTAGCGTCATAGACGATGGACGTACTAGACGTCCGTGACCTCTCCAGGGTACCTCATCCGGAGGAGACAATATAATATGGAAGGATCTATACAGTGCAGTACCAAATAAATTTTATTGATATCCACATGCAAAGCATATATGTATACACAGATAAAATCCAATCAATCTTTAAGTTTCATCAGACGGGCCTCAAGCCCAAATACCGTGAAACGTGCCATAACCAAAATCTCAATTTCATCAAAACCGTTTATAGATTCCAGCATGTGAACATATAAGTAAATCGGAAAACATTTAAGCATGCAAGGGTTTAATGAAAACGGGCCCACTCACAGTACAGTCTTGCTGAAAACCGAACGTATACCCTCGTCCTGGTACGATTATACAATCCCTGTCATATCCAAAGCATATGCAAAGGTCAAAACAAACCCCTAACATTCAACCATGAAACCCTAGACCGAAACCGGTCCAGAAAAGACGCCCGAACGCGCTTTCCAAGGCAATAACTCTCATTTTGACCAACTTAATGATCTCCGATCGACCCGAAACCACCGCCATTGGATCCGGATCGTCGAAACCTAAAGAATGGTGGTGGTCCCACCAAAATCACTGTTCACACGCGCCCCCACGCGCCTGGTCAACCGTGCTACAGTACTGTTGACGTCAGCATGACGTCACTGCTGACGTCAGCATGACGTCATCACTGACAGTGTCAGAGGACACATGTCAGCAGTCCATTGGTCCCTGGTCTGACTGATTTCTGACATGATGATGTCATCATGACGTCACTGCTGACGTCAGCATGATGACGTCATCAGCTACAGTACCGGGTCTGAGAACCGGGTCACCGCAGACCCACGGTTCGACCCGATCAGTTCTCATCAACCCGACCACCATTTCTGATGGGATTTGTTCCTATGGACTCGTCTCAACCTCCTCAACGGTTCTGAGCAATTAGAACTGGATTTTAGGTCGAAGAGATTACCTGAAAATCGACTGGAAGGTTGGCTGCCGGTTCTAGTTATCTTCTCCGGCGAGTCGACGACTTTCCAGTCACGGTCCTGGGTTCAAACTGGTCGTCCAGGTCCCCTGAATGTGTCCTAACAATAACCAAACAAAGTCAACGTCAAAAACAGACGTTTCGAAGCAGGGAAGGAAAACGGGCACTCACGGGTTTACCGTCCTATCGCCGCCGTGTCGCCGCCGTACACCGTCCAGATCAGTTCCTTGTCGTCCTGTCGTCACGGTGAACCTAACCGTACGCTGGTTCGAGTCCCAGAGTGAAGGTTTGGTTGGTTTGGTGACTTGGGCTGTTCGGGTTTCCTTCTCGGGTCTGGGAGGGGGGAAGGGAAACCGGCCGTGCAGGGTGGCCGTGGAGTGGTGGCCGGCGTCTGGGGGTGGCAGTTGGCCGCCTGGTGTTGCCGTGAGGGTGAGGTTGAGAGGTGAGGTGCTGGAGTGTTTGTTCGAAGGGGTAGCCGTGCTCACGGTTTGGGAGAATGAACAATGTGGGTGTAATGTCTCCTGGGTTTATAAAAAAGAATAGGGATTTAAATCAAGGGCCAGGATTCCATCAGATTTAAGATTCAATGGTGAGGATTTGAGGAGAGGAAATCAATTAATTAATCTAATGGCCAACAAAGATCCTTGTTTTAGGGAGTGTGGGGATGAGTGACACTTGTCACTCATCCAAAGGTCCAGATTGGTTTGCTTAAAGTAATCAGATCCCATTAATAAAATATTATTTTAATCCGGTTCTCGGTTGGTTCGGTTAAATGCGAAAATACTTCCGTGACCATAACTTCCCCGTACGAAGTCCGATTTCGGCGTGCCGCCTGTCTACGGACTCAGGACGTCGAGACCTACCCAACGGTCCTTGAGTCAAGTGAAAATTAGTTTCCAAGAGAAAAGTCAACATTTTCACCCTAACCGTCCAAATTACGGTAATGCCCCTGGACTTCCGATAGTCATAACTTTTTCCCTGATCGTCCGAAATGGACGTGCCACCTGTCTATGAACTCGTGGCGTCCCGAACTACGTCACGGTCATAGGTCAAAGTCCATTTAATTTATAAATCAAAAAGTCAACAATTGACCATACCCATCACAAGGGTAAAAGCGTCAATTCATACATTAACTTACAATATTAAAATCCTCGAATTTCCGGGGTGTTACATGGAATCTTAGTTCCAAGGAGAGTTGTGACTGTGGGACGAGAGGAGTGCTCGTTTCCGCATTGGTATTAGGTATTCCGAAGTCATTAGGGGATGACTTCTTATTTTCTGCCCTGGTAAACGTTGATCACGGATACCAGTACGATGAGCGTGTATTGGGTGGTGAACCCATGTGTGTTTTAGGGTCATCGGATGGAGTTGCATTTCACTAGGTTGGGGTAAACGGGATTCCCATTTTCTGCTTGGTGGCAGACGATGTTGGATATTCGGTACGGTGGGTGCAGTGAGTTATGTTGCACTCACAGAGGATGGATGTCGATGACATCGTATTGGATCATCCTTGGTCTCTCCTAGGTGGAGTGGCAGGGATCGATATGAGGTAAATGGAGGGGATACACAGAGTGGATGTGTTATGTTGTTGAGTGATTGATTGGGGGAGAAAATAGTTAAGGAATGTTGGGTGGTTGACAAGAAATCTAGTGGGTGTAAGACCCTATTATCGGGCTCCAGGTGGATTGCCAGCTGTGAGCATGTGTGGATCCTAGGTGGATCTGGTTGATGAGGTTGTGGGCCTTGGACGTGGCGGCGACCTAGGATCATGGCGTTACCAGTCGGGTGACGTGGTAACAAATCTGGACTGTGATTGCCTTGATCAGGCTAGGTGAAGAGCTTATCGCTCTGTCATAAATGTTTGGATATGGGAATAGTTGGACCGAACTTCTTCTCGAAGTTAATCCGTACTCGAGCGAGTGGGAACGTTTATGTTTTGGACTCGAGGCTTGGCCTGTGGATAAGTGGATATCCAACAGGGTCTAATTGGGTCAGTCATAGAGATGGGCGATTGGGAATGGCTTCTTTTCGAAGTCAATCGGATGTGACGTGGTAACCGTTGAGCGAGTATAGATTCGGGGTTGGTGCGCCTCGATAATTTTGAGGAAGATTAGACGCCCTTTCGGCATGACTGTACACGCCTTGGCGAGCGTGCTTGGATTGGTACATCTTGGATGACGTGTTTGGGGGTTGATTTTGTGTTACTGGTCGGGTGACCATGGGATCCAGAATAGATGATGAGTTAGAATGATCAATTTATCCAGTATGAGACTGGACAAGAAACCCCAGTGTCAGGTTGTGATCGACTGTGAACCTTGTAGTGGACTCGTTGGAGATGGGTGTACGTACCCTGTGCGGTGTACGAGGATTGGTACCGGATAGGCCGAGTGGTATCTAGTGACGGTACGTGGGAGGTACCAGTGGTGTGGTTGTACGTGTTGGCATTCGACTTAATTTTGACACACTTGGTGTTGTTGTGAACTGGAATGTGAACTTGATATATGCCGCAGGGTTGGGCTTTCCCTGCGAGATGAGATCGTGTTATTGATCTTACGCAACTTTATGTGACACCCAATTGGCTGTTGATTACTGCGTTACTGGTGAGGTTTAGTGGTGACCGTTTGGCTGGTAGCGTCAGCACGGACTGACCAGCGAGAGTTGGTGACCCCCAGTGGGAGCAGACGTCAAGTGATCATTTTCACTCGAGGTGGTCGAGTGTGGTCGGTACGACATGAGACGGTAATGGGACGTTGGAGTACAGAGGAGTAGCTGGTGTACGAGTGTACACGTGTTGCGAGGACGAAATGTTTTCCCGGAGGTGGATGTAAAATACGGATAATCGGAATTTCGAGAACGAAACTGGTTTTAGGAGGGAGGAACGGTTGAGTTTTGATAGGTTGGAATTTCGGGGACGAAATTTTTTAAGGGGGGAAGATTGTAACGACCCATCCCGGAATTCGGGATTAGGTTAGTAACTAATCAGGATTAATGAGGGTTAATCACTGGTTAGTTGGGTGGAATCGGACGAACGTGGCAAAATGACCGTTTTGCCCCTAGTCGTGGGCGAAACGTTGACTTTTTATTCGGGCGGTCAATGGACCTTGCCCGATGACCGTGACGTAGTTTGGGTCGTCACGAGTTCATAGACGGGTGGCACGTTCGATTCCGACGTTCGTGGTGGAAGTTATGACGTTCGGAAGTCCAGGGGCATTTTCGTAATTTGGACGTAATATGGGTAAATGTTGACTTTTTGATCGGGGGGTCCGATGGCCGAGGGCCAAAGACCGTTAGGAAGGTCTCGATGCCCCGAGTACAACGACAGGCGGCACGCGTGAAACGGACATCGGATGACCAAGTTATAGGTCTAAGAAGTAGAGGGGCAATTTCGTAATTTTGTGCACAAGGGCAGATTGGTAATTTCACGGGGGCCTGTTTGGAAACCGCGAAGCAGGAGCTGAACCACTGTGCGTGGGTGGTCTGTCCGGGAGATTATTTTACTGGTTAGTGGCCTTGGTGTGTGAGTGTGGGTGCTTGGAACTGATGTACGGTATGGGATTAGGATTCTTTATGCACGGGTTGGCATTTTGAGGTGAGAAAATCAGAATGGGCTAGGAACTGAGTGTGCACGGGTGAGGTTGGAGTTGGGGTGCTGTCGTGGACTAATTGTTTATGCAATTAGTGGGGAATTTGAGGCAGAAGGCAGAGCACGGTTAGGGCTGGTTGAGGTGAGGCGTGGGGAGCAAGCACTGCAAACCGTGCTGAGGCTCATGAAGAAAGAAAAACAGAGCATTGTCGGGTTGGTGGACTTATTGCTAGTTTGATCGACTTCTGGGAGGTATGAGACGGGCAAAGGACTGGTGAGAGTGAGAGAGAGGAGTAGGAGAGTTGAGAGGATGGTTTGGGTGAGTGGGAGTTCTGAAAACCAGAAACAATGGTCAAGCTAATCCCAAAATTCCAATCCAAAATGTAGGCCAACCCAACAAGAATTAAGGCTCAATTCAGCCTTCTTGGACTCCATGTAGTCGAACCAGATCGACAAGTCAATGCTCCGAGGCCCCTGGAGCTCTGAACAGACGAGTGGGCGGCCGGGAAATCGAGCCTTGTGTTCGTGCAATTAGGGGTAAGAGTTTGTGAAATTGGAACCCAAGTTATCCATACCATGAGGCTACGATACTATGCTATCAATTAATTGGAGAATTACTTGGTCAAGTCTCGTTTGAGAAATTTAGTTTAAGTCGAGATAGTTAGAGGTAATGACGAATGCTTTGGATGTTACAGATCCCTAATTGGACAGGTTGCGAAGCTAATGGTGTGCTCAAATCGTTCAAATGATGTCGAATTGAAGGGCTGCTAATCGGGTCCTCACGCGGGTGGGACGGCCCGTATGTCAGGGAGTCGGGTGAAGATGGTGACCGTTGGGGTTACTGTAGCTGGCGCGTGTGTGTCACGCGCAGCCGCTTGCGGCGGCGCGTGACGGCGCGTGGGGCCGATTTTCAAGGTGAGTTCAACACGACTTTTATCCTATACAATGTAACGAACATTTTAATGTTGGTTTCGAACTTATCGGACACCGTTTCGATGTGGTTCCGAGGGTCCGAAGATTTATGTTACGTTTGTAATTAACGATTAATTCCCGGAAAATTTTGGGAAAGTAGTATGTTTTTATGTAAGCCCTTAGTGACACTAAAGTATGTTTTCGGACAGGATTCAAAATTCTGGAAAATATCGGAAATTACGGGCATGCGTACGGCGCGAAACCGAGCCTTAAAATTGGTGTGTGAGTGGACGTTGCTTTCAAAATTTAATGCATGCATAAATTATTTCTATGATTTTATGATCATGATTATAAGTTGTGGTTGATTTTGATTTCCGTATTTATACGTATTCGATTCCCGTATTTATATGCATTTTTACTATACATGTGAAATTCCACGTATTTCGAGACTATGGTCACTCGTATGCTTAATGATGGTTTAATGGAAGAAGTTATATGAAATGGGTGTAAAATGATTTAAGAAGGTTGTTTATGATTTGCGAGTGTGACTTACGATTTTGACACGTTTTTCGAGAAAGTTCCGGATTTGCACGTTTTACGAGATTTCGAGTTATTGTGATTTGATCACTGTTGATGTTTGAATTGGGGAATTAAAATGAGACTTGTGATTTTGAGGATTTTAAATGTGGGTTTTGAGTATGTTTTGCTTGGATTGTGATTTTGGTAATTATGATTGTGGTCTTGATGTTTTGATAATGAGATTTGAGAAATGAAGTGATTTCAAGGAATTAAAATGGATTTCGAAAAAGGTGATTTCGGGCTTGATGCTCGGGGCATAAAAGAAATTTTAACGAACGCGGTTTCGGTTTTCGGAAATTTAAGGTGGATTCTTGGTTTGGGTTCGGGATGATGCTTCCGGATGCCAGCTTACGGAATCATTGTTGCGAATTTGAATTCGGGAATGAAAAAGGATCTAATAAAGTGATTTCGTATGATTGTACATGCCCCGTGTGTAATGATGATTTGAATATGATTTGTGAAGTAAGATTTGAGGATTTGAATGTGGAAATTCGGACCATAAGTCCTGTTGTGAAAATTGTGATTTCGGATGGATCCCGCGCTGTTGTGATTGTTAAATGTTTTGGAGTTTAAAGACCCGTTGAAAACTGTTTTGGGTTTAAAGACCCGGGTGCTATTTCTGGAGCACGTTTTGAGTTTAAAGACTCGGTTAATTGATGACGGGGGAGGGCTCTTAATGAGTTTAAAGACTCGTGAGTTTAAAGACTCGGTTACTGTGATACCCCCGAGGCCTATTGATTATGTTCTGAGTTTAAAGACTAGTTGATATCCCGGGAAGGCCTGTTTATGCGCATGGTTTTGAGTTTAAAGACTCGGGCGCACTTGTTATCCAGCAAAATGATTGACTTGTGATTTATTGATGATTTCTGATGTTTCGGTTGAGTTGGGCAGTGGCCCGGTATATGGTTGTTGGTTTTGGATCATGTTGTGCATTTGGTTTTGATTCGTGGTTTTGGGCTGAGGCCCGGTGTTTATGATCTCGGGCTAAGACCCGATGGTAGAGGAAGGAAAAAAGATTTTGAGGTTCATACGAGTTTTTCCTTATGTCGAAATTTGATACACAATTTTTCTTATGTGGAAAATCTTAACCGTTTGTGAAATGGTTCTTGTGTGCATGCATTCGTTTTTACGCGGAGGGTAAAAACAATTGTTGTGACTGTTTTGTTAAACTGATTTATTTTTGTCCACTCACACCTTTTGGTTTTTATTGACCCTCCAGGTCGTGGCGCGTTGTTCGAGGCTGTTCGAGAGGCGGAGGCATGAGTAAGCACATGTGGCTATCCCTGGTCTGGCACGTGCTGAGGGTAACTTGGGTATTTCAGTCGACTTGCCAGACGGAAGCAGGACCGGGCACGGTTATCGATGCCCCTTTCGGGGGCGTTCCTGTCATTTGTGATCTGATTTTGAATATAATTAATTGAATTCCTAGTCAAAAGATGAAGTCAAGAAGTGGAAACAAGAAAGAAAAAGAAGACTCCTTATTGAAGGAGGATCAAGAATGCTGAAAAGGATGTTTGACGGCTACAATTGGTTTCCTTCCTTGTTTGGGTTTCGTTTTTCCCTTTCTTTTAGGGAGATGCTAGGGCCGATATTAGGGGATATAAATAGTTGTTTTCTCATTATTTTTGGACGTCCAATTTACCTCCTAAGGTCCCAAAACTCTGCAAAAATTTCTGCTTAAAGTTTATACACAACGTAGCCTCAATTTACCTATTGTTCATGCTTTTGGATTCAAGTCTTGCATCTTATTTGTGACGTGAAGCTTGGAAGAAGAAGAAGAAGTGTTTGTGCCACTTCTCTCACACATCATTCAGCTTAGTATTTGTTTTTCTCAATCCCTAATCTCTTTAAGTTTATATGCATTCAATTATGATGTTTGTTAACTAAGTTATGCGTGAGTAGTTTCCTTTAGGATTAGGGCTATTTGAAGTCATAGCCATATTAGTTTATAATTAGATTTCTGGCAGTTGATTATGGTTGTTATGTATGCCTGGATTTGTTGGATTACTATGCTTCATGAACTCAATTTATGCTTATAAGTTTGATCACCTTATTTGCGTATAATTGTCGATGTAATTGCTTGACGGATCACCTTGATGTTTATGTTCACCCTGCAATTTGTAGCATCACGTTTAAGAGGGGGAATCTTATTCATAATCTAAACTCAACCTAGGATTGCACATCACTTTACTAGGGATAGTGTAGTGTCATTAAATCTTCTTCATGTTTCATGCATTATCACACACCATCGATAATATCACACTTAAACATGCAATCTAAGAGAAGATAAATGTGTGGGGTGAGCCTTAGTCGGACCGTTGTATGGGCACTTAATTCAGATACATTCATAATTAATCTAATCAACGAAATTTAAGGAGAACTTTAATTGGTAAAGGTGGATAACATGTCCTAATTCGTCCTAATCATCCAAGCAGCTCTCAAATCAAATTTTCATCATTTTGCACTTGTTTTCATCATTCCATTTTGTTCTAATCATCACTCAAACCCCCCCCCCCCCCCAACGTTTTTGTACTTTCTCTCAAGTTGTTTTCTTCTAAACTAAGTGGATTCACGTTGAACAAGTCCTCGAGGGGATCGACCTTTGCAACCTACTATACTCGTCATACGATTTTGTGCACTTGCAAAGTATTACATTAGGAGTTATCATTCATAATTTCTTGGTTGATAAATATTCTATTAGGTGCCAAAATAAATAAAAAGTGTGAGTGGACAAAAATAAAGGTTTGGAAAACCATTTTCCGAAATCAATCATTAAACCCTCTGTTTAAGAAAGCTATGCATGCATCAAGTTTACGAATAAAACATCAATCTCAAAATACTTGCAGTGACTAGAAAATCAACTTAATAACTTTGTCAAGAGTTAAAAACTAACATCAATGTCTTGGCGAACCAGCTCTGTCTACTAACTACGACAACAAGCTATTCCTAGCAAAAGGTCACACCTAACTTAAAGGGTCTAACTTCGTCTGGACTAAGCAGCATCCCATTTTCCAGCTTATTTTTGGGTGTGGGGTGACTTAAGATTATCAATTGGAAATATTTGAGACTAAAGTATGGTCATGTTCTTAAATAGCTTAGTAGGTTACACTAAAGTAGGCTCCTACACACTAATAAGAAGGTTGCTGGACTAACACTCGGCTTAAGAACAACCAATAGACGCTACGTTTAAGGTTAGGGTAAAGTCGCCTTGTAACGACCCGTCCTGAAAATTTAGGTTAAGAAAGTGATTAAGATGGGATTAGTGAGCTTAATCGGTGGTTAGTTGGTCTCGTTGGGGTCGTTAGTGTAGAATGACGATTTTGCCCTAGTTCGGGCAAAATGTTGACTTTTAGTTCGGGTGGTCAAAAATGGACTTTGACCGGTGACCAGGACGTAGTTCAGGACGTCACTAGTTCGAGACGTAGTTCAGTGACCAGGAGTTGATTTGGTGGAAGGAAGGCGGTGAACCGCTGACGCCGGTTCAAGTTGCAGACACTGTACTGAACCGGGTCTGCTTGAGGAAGACGAAGCACTGTAGCAGGCGCGTGAGGGCCACACGCAGCCACTTTGGGCGGCGGGTGGGGGCGCGTAAGGCGGTCTTTGGGGAAGGTGTCAACATGGTTTTTGGTCTAGGTGTTGTGACGAGTCTTTTAGCGTTGGTTTCAGGTTAATCGGAACGTCAAGTCGAAGTAGTTTCGCGAGGGTGAAGGCTTAGGGTTCCGATTCGTTACGCTTAGGACTCGGAGATTTGGAGGGAATTTAGGTGGATCCTCGTAGATGTGGTAGTAACGTACTTTGATGGTTGTTGACAGGATCGGGAGTTCCCGAGGAAGCTGAGGAACGTACGAGACGTTCGGGACACGATTGAGGGCTCGGTACTGTGAGTGGACCCTTTCCTTAAACTCGAATATGCATAACTGCTTTTCTATAATTATGCTATATATGTGATTTCATGAAGGTTGGATTTTACATAATTGCACGGTTTCCGAGAAATAACTTATTCGGCACGTTTTACGAGAAAAGTCGATTTTTGAGAATAATGCCATGATTTTGGGATTACAATCTATAATTGGTTTCAATGCTTATAAGTGGATTTTGGAACATGATTTCGATGATCAAGGTTTTCAGTTTTAGACTCGGATTTCAGAAAGCGAGATTTGGTTTTTAAAGTTGAAAAGTGGATTTCCGGATTTGGGTTCGGAATGACGGTTCGGGATGCCGGAAGGGCATCGGACCAGTGATTTCGGATTCGGGTTTGGATATGGAAATGGACAATGGTTTTTAAATGGTTTTGGATTGGATTTGCTGGATCTGGATATTGGGTTTAAAGACACGGATATTGATTGAAGGTGGACGGGCCCGGATTGGGTTTAAAGACCCGGATTGAGTTTAAAGACTCGGGAGTTTAAAGACTCGGATATATTGATATTTCCCCCATAGGCCTATTGAGTTTAAAGACTCGGATATTATTGAGGCCTGGATTGAGTTTAAAGACTCGGGAGTTTAAAGACTCGGATAGGTCCAGCAGGTTTGATCGGAAAATGATGAGTTAATATTCACGATTTATGATACGGTTTTATGATGTTCTGCTATGATTTCTATAACTGTTTTCCAGTGTTTCTATTCTTATGGTGATGTTTAAAATGATTCTGTAAATGTTTTATGATGATCGATTTATAACCGTTTTGATAACTGGGTTATGCATGTGGTTTCAAAACGGAGGGCTAAACCCGGTTTTCTTCTAAAATGGTTTTTGGAAATTTTTCTGTTATTTATGGTCCACTCACACCTTCTGTTTTAACTGCCCTCCAGGTTGTGGAGCTAGCGCGGGGTTCCGGCGTCGAGGCAGCGTCTGAGGCATAGAAGTTACGAGAGGGATCCCGGAGTATTTTGTTTTAATTTCCGTGTGCGTGTATTAATTTAATAGTTTTCTTTCTTTTGTATTGCGTACTATGCTCTGTAAACTGTTGACTTCGGGATATGTTGTATAATTTCTCTTGCGTCTGGTTGTATTAGTGTCAGGGTGTCAGACGGGAGCAGGATTTACCTCGGTTTTCGGGGGTGAAACCGGGGTGGGTCCTGACAATTGGTATCAGAGCATAGGTTTGTCGATTTTGTTGGGGTTTGTCAGTTTGTGAGGTTGTGTTTCGGTTGTTTGACTACTTCTATGCCTCTTTCAGCGTGCGGTTGACGATGCCTCCGAGACGTGGACCCTCTCCACGACCTGAAGAAGAAGCGGCGAGAAGAACAGAGAGTACTATGATTGAGCGAGCCCAGCGGCTCGGGGCTACTACTTTTAGTGGCGGGGCTGATCCTGAGGAAGCCCAGAGGTGGATTACGAGACTCGAGCAGATCTTTACAGTAATGCATTGTCCATCGGAGAAGCGAGTGTTGTTGGCTACGTTTTTACTAGATGGTGCGGCGTACGAGTGGTGGTATACCCTCCAGTTGTCTGGCTGGGATGCCCATACGGTGACCTGGGAGACGTTTCGGGAAGATTCCTAGATCAGTATTATCCTCGTTCTTTCCGAGATGCCAAGGAGGCTGAGTTTCTGCAGCTTCAACAAGGGGAATCTGACAGTGGCTGAGTACGAACGGAAATTTCAGATGTTGTCTCGGTTGCTCCTGCGTTCGTGGCTACTGAAGCCGAGAAGTGTCGTAGGTTTGAATTGGGCCTGCGAGGTGAGATTCGTGCCATCGTGATGGCTGGCTCATTTACTACCCTCCGAGAGTTGTCGGATGCTGCGGTGAGGGTTGAGGCTAGTTTGCCCGGTACGACGCCGGGAACCATCTTTTTCTGGAGCTTCGAGCCAGAGGACACCGAAGAGAGGTAGCTTCGGTGGAGCGTCGTCGTCGGGCGATGATCGTTTCGGTAGACCTGGTAGTTTCCAGAGTTCAGGATTCCGTGGTTACCGAGCACAGCCGACTCCGCAAGCTAGTGCGACGTCTGTTGCGCCGACAGGGCGACCAGATCCTTCTGGTCGGGATGCTTTTTTTTACTTCGGAGATTGAGGTCATTTCCGACATGAGTGTCCACTGTTACCCCAGGAGGTGGTGGTGCCGCTAGTAGTTCGAGGGGACGTGGTAGAGCGTCGGGATCTCAGGCCCAAGTGTTTTCGATGATGCAGCAGGAAGTTCAGTCGGCACCAAGTATGGGACAGGTACTGTTATTATCTTTGGTTGTGTTGTACCTAGTTTGTGTTGTTACGGTGAGTTCCGTTGAAGGCGGAAGGAAGGAATAGGAAATGAGTGACTATAACTTATCGATATGAGGTTATTGAAGGAAGAGAACCCACAATCTAGACAGGAAACTTAAGAGACGTTATTAACTTAGTGGTGAAGCACCGGTAGGAGACCCTAGGTGTCGGGAACTGACTGTGGAATTTCGGGACGCAATTCTTTTTAGGTGGGTAGATTGTAACGACCCGTCCCGGAAATTTAGGTTACGATGGGATTAGTGAGCTTAATCGGTGGTTAGTTGGCCTCGTTGGGGTCGTTAGTGTAGAATGACGATTTTGCCCCTAGTTCGGGAAAAATGTTGACTTTTAGTTCGGGTTGTCAAATGGACTTTGACCGGTGACCAGGACATAGTTCGGGACATCACGAACCCGTAGGCAGGTGGCACGCCCGATTCCGACATCCGAGGAGGAAGTTATGATGTTCGGAAGGTTGAGGGCATAACCGTAATTTGGCTAAACTAAGGGGAAAAGTTGACTTTTCATACGAACGAGTTTTGGTACGTTGCCCTAGGATACTTAGATAGATCTCGTCGTCCTGAATTCGATGACAGGCGGCACGTATTCATCGGACGTACGAGGTGTGAGTTATGGGTCTAAAATGGTAAAGGTAAAATCGTAATTTTGACTTAAAATGAGGGGTATTTTAGTCTTTTGGTTGTCTGGGGATTTGTGCACAGAGAGGGAAATTGGATGGCTGAGATGGGCCATTTGTGAGAGGAAGGGTAGGATGGTGACACGTGGGGCTTGACTAGAGGCTTCCAGGATTGTGTGCACGGGTCCAATAATTTGGGGTTAAAATCGTGCACGTGTGTGTGTTCTTCGAACCAGACAGAAACAAAGGGAGAGAGTTGAGAGAAATTGAGAGACGATGGTGGGTGTTGTTGTGTTTTGATAAGTGAGGAGTGATCAGAGGGTGGAAGAGTGAACTGGTGAGTGTTTGGGGAAGAGAGATCGTACAAGAACACGGTGGTCGGGGCAGTCGGTTTTCAGAGGAAAACAGGGAGGAAGTGAGTGTTTGTGGTGGTGGTGCGGCCGTGTGTTGGTGCAATTGGACTCGTGGAGGTGTCCAGAGGCTGGAGGTGGACGGGAGGAGCCGTGTCCTCCCAGCTGAGCTCACGACGGCAACAGGAGGCAGGTAATTCCTCATCCCTGTTTCTTTGCTCTGTTTTGCCGTCTAGTTTCAGGAGCTAAGTCGTAGCTTGAGGGGTAGAATCGAGGGAGCTAGTGAAGTCTAGGGGACTCAGTAGGGTCTTGGGTAACTGCTGGTTGTGCAGCCGTGACGGGAAGTACACGGTGGAGGTTGGCACGACGGAGCATACAGATGTACTCTGTTTTTCCGTTTTGCTCAGGTTGAAAGTCGTGGACTTAGGGAGTGAGTCGACGGTTTTGGTGAGTTGGGTGAGGTTTAGGATGGCCCTAGGAAGGGTTTAAGCTAGCCACCGTGATGGGGGGTGACCTGGGTGGCCGGAGAAGGAAACAGGGCAGTGTTCGGGTTTTGTTTCGAGTTCGAGTCGATGAGTATTAGGCCGTGTTGAGGTGATTGGATTACGGGAATGGGTAGCCTAGGTCTGGACGATGATGTTGGTGAAGAAAGGAGTTGATTTGGTGGACGGAAGGCGGTGAACCGCTGACGCCGGTTCAAGTTGCAGACACTGTACTGAACCGGGTCTGCTTGAGGAAGACGAAGCACTGTAGTAGGCGCGTGAGGGCCACGCGCAGCCACTTTGGGCGGCGCGTGGGGGCGCGTGCGGCAGTCTTTGGGGAAGGTGTCAACATGGTTTTTGGTCTAGGTGTTGTGACGAGTCTTTTAGCGTTGGTTTCGGGTTAATCGGACGTCAAGTCGAAATAGTTTCGCGAGGGTGAAGGCTTAGGGTTCCGATTCGTTACACTTAGGACCCGGGGATTTTGAAGGGAATTTAGGTGGATCCTCGTAGATGTGGTAGTAACGTACTTTGATGGTTGTTGATAGGATCGGGAGTTCCCGAGGAAGCTGAGGAACGTACGAGACGTTCGGGACACGATTGAGGGCTCGGTACTGTGAGTGAACCCTTTCCTTAAACTCGAATATGCATAATTGCTTTTCTATAATTATGTTATATATGTGATTTCATGAAGGTTGGATTTTACATAATTGCACGGTTTTCGAGAAATAACTTATTTGGCACGTTTTACGAGAAAAGTCGATTTCTGAGAATAATGCCATGATTTTGGGATTACAATCTATAATTGGTTTTCAATGCTTATAAGTGGATTTTGGAACATGATTTCGATGATCAAGGTTTTCAGTTTTAGACTCGGATTTCGGAAAGCGAGATTTGGTTTTTAAAGTTGAAAAGTGGATTTCCGGATTTGGGTTCGGAATGACGGTTCGGGATGCCGGAAGGGCATCAGACCAGTGATTTTGGATTCGGGTTTGGATATGGAAATGGACAATGGTTTTTAAATGGTTTTGGATTGGATTTGCTGGATCTGGATATTGGGTTTAAAGACCCGGATATTGATTGAAGGGGGACGGGCCCGGATTGGGTTTAAAGACCCGGATTGAGTTTAAAGACTCGGGAGTTTAAAGACTCGGATATATTGATATTTCCCCCGTAGGCCTATTGAGTTTAAAGACTCGGATATTATTGAGGCCTGGATTGAGTTTAAAGACTCGGGAGTTTAAAGACTCGGATAGGTCCAGCAGGTTTGATCGGAAAATGATGAGTTAATATTCACGATTTATGATACGGTTTTATGATGTTCTGCTATGATTTCTATAACTGTTTTCCAGTGTTTCTGTTCTTATGGTGATGTTTAAAATGATTCTGTAAATGTTTTATGATGATCGATTTATAACCGTTTTGATAACTGGGTTATGCATGTGGTTTCAAAACGGAGGGCTAAACCCGGTTTTCTTCTAAAATGGTTTTTGGAAATTTTTCTGTTATTTATGGTCCACTCACACCTTCTGTTTTAACTGCCCTCCAGGTTGTGGAGCTAGCGCGGGGTTCCGACGTCGAGGCAGCGTCTGAGGCATAGAAGTTACGAGAGGGATCCCGGAGTATTTTGTTTTAATTTCTGTGTGCGTGTATTAATTTAATAGTTTTCTTTCTTTTGTATTGCGTACTATGCTCTGTAAACTGTTGACTTCGGGATATGTTGTATAATTTCTCCTGCGTCTGACTGTATTAGTGTCAGGGTGTCAGACGGGAGCAGGATTTACCTCGGTTTTCGGGGTGAAACCGGGGTGGGTCCTGACACTCCTAGCATAACCATACGGTGTAAATGTTCTTATTTGTACTCAGAATGAGAAGGCGATTGAGTGTCTCACCATGACTAACTCGACCGCGGGCACAAAGGAAGGGTTAGAAGCTTGAATCCTCACCATACTTTTGGAGTGAGTAACACTCAATCCGGTGCATGTTAAACTCCAAAAGTAGTATGTCTCAATAGTACTAGCTTCTTGGTTTAGATTTCAAAAAAAATACTTTCTTCACAACTTCTAAATCATTAAGTTAGATAGGCTGATTAAGAAAATGCACGCTAACCTTTTTTTGGAGTAACTAACACAAGGTACTAGTCCTTACTAAGCAAAACACAATATTGGTAGATAAAGTTTGAAGATAAGGTCCACCCATACGAGTACATGTGATTCTCGTTAAATCTCATCTGCCACAATTAATACGTCTAAGCACGAGCCTGGGAATTAAAAATGAGGTGGGCTAAATATTAACATAATTTTTTTTTATCAAATTTTGAAGATATTGGAAGAATTTAGAAAATACATCTAGTAAAAATACATAGCCTAACCGAGATGGGATGAAATTTTTGTTATCGAATCTAGTCAAATGGTTCTTCAACACCAAGCTTAGGGTGAACTGTCAAACAAAACAACAAGGTTAAAGTCACTGGATAACAATTGTTAGCACAACGCTGTTATCTAAGACTCAGAAAGTGAAATTTGTTAAAAATTCAGCAGTCATCAACAATCGTAAGAAACTAATCACGAAACTGCATCGACAAACCAACTCAAGTCGTCACATGTAAAGCCTATCTCGAGGTTTAGACATATATGTTTAATACTCTAGTCAGCATTCCTAGGGAACAATGATGAAATCATTTTAAGGTAAAGGTAAAAAAGACACGGCGAAAACATGTAGGATGTTGGATTAAGGCCAATAAAATGTCCCAATTCAGAAAAGTGTTTAGGGTCACAGAGAGATTTGCACAAGGCATAAGATTCGAAAATCAAATTTGATTCACTTGCAATTTAAAACACAATGGACACGTATGACTCCAAAAGATCAATGTCGTCAAATTGAAAAGAATTGTTTTACAAAAAGTTGAAACTCATCAATTCTATTTTTTTTCTTCTAAAACGTGTAGTTAACAAGAGAATGTATATGATTTCAAATTCGTCCAAACAATAAAGAATTGTAAATCACTAGTACAGAAAGAAAAAAAAATTGCAATAAAATGGCTAAGCACGCAAATGAAGACACATATGCCAAAATGTGTAATCAGATTGAGAAACTTTAAAATAATTACTAATATCTGCAAGGAGAGAAAACTTATTAAATAAAAATAATCACAATGGTCGATGGTTGATGGTAGTAATTGAAAAAGATTTCAAATTCGGTAGTTGGGCCAAAATATGATGAGTGAAAGTGACTAATGACAAAAAAAAATTCCAGTTGTAAATAGTGTAATTCTATACAGTTGAAAACTAGATTGAACAAAAATTCAATGAATTGGTTAACACAAATATACATGGTATCAAAATATATCACCTCATAAAAACCGCTACAATCATGACACCGTTACTATTTTAATTCAACTAAAAAGTTTTTACAGTCACAAATAAGGAAATCACTTGAATAGTTAAACGTCATATGAAACTTAAATGGTTATTAAAGGAAAACAAAGCAAGGAATGATTTGATATTTTTCCCTCTATTTGCTCCATCTACTTACCATGTTATATAAGAATGTGTGTGTGTGTGTGTGTGTTGGTGTGGGGTAATTCAGTGTGTAAGAATCGAAAAGGAAAACAAAGTAAGGAAAAATGGAGAAGGGGGAAATGAGAGCCAGTGAGGGAGAGAAATAGAGAGGAGGATAGTGTTGAGGGAGAGGAGTACCAGAAAGGAACTGGAGAGGTGGGGACACCTAGACCCAATAGCCCAAGAACAACCCGGGAAGGAACTGTGAGTTCTTGAACTCATAAAAAATGTTTTCGACATGGAAGCTTGAAACCATGCATGTGGACCTTCTCTACATGTTCATGCGAGCCCAGTAAGACATTAGTTTGAAAGTTTGAACGTTGGGATCACTTGGACAGGAAGGTACGACCATGGGCCAAAAAATTGGAAGGTTTTGTCAAAACTTGAGGTAAATTTCTTTGGTTTTGAGATTGTAGAACCCTTCTGGACATGTTTAGAGTAGATTGGACTTAGAGGGGAGGAAAAAGGAAGAAAATTGAGGAAATTGAAACCAGGTCGAGTCCTGCGTGCAGACTCGTGGGCTAACTCATTTGGAGGTTGAAGACAACCTCTGCGCAGGTGTGTGAGGCCCACGTACAGAGGTTGTATGAGGCGCGTGAGAGCACATGTCGCCTTGCCTCAGGGAATAGTCAACATGGTTCTTTGAGTATTTAATCTTACGAACATATTGGTATGGTTTTCGAGACGAACATACATCGTCTGAAGGCAGTTTTGATTGTCTGAAGTGTTATGCGTAGTTTTAAATTTGTATTTAAATTCTGAAAAATTGGAGAAATTAATTATAAGGTTTATTTGGGACGTTAATAATCTCTAGTAGTGATTTATGACAAGAGGTAAAGTTTCTGAAAATTATAGAACAACGTGCAGCTTGGAAGTCAACGACGAGGTCAATATATGTGAGTAGACAATTCTTTAATAAATTATTATGCATGCATATTTGAAATTTTTAAATTTTTTATTACATGATTTCTGTGATGATGGTTTGATTATGATTTTCAAATGATTTTTGATGATTTTTACGGAATTATTTGGAGTACACGTTTTACGAGATTTTACGAAAAATAGTGTTTTGAGCTTGGACCCAGATTTTGAAATGTGGATTCGATTTTTAGGAATTGATGTATGTGATAATTGTATGTTTTCTTGATATTTACAAACTGTTTACTATAGTTAACCATCCTCGAACATGGTCGGTGCCCAAACATCTAGATTACAGCTCTATTTTCTTGGGCTGCATATTGGATTTGTCTCAGACATCTAGAGCAGGGCTCTGTTTCCTAAGACTGGTGATTAGGCTATGACTCAGATGTCCGGAGCTAAGCTCTATTTGAGTCGGTCCACACACGGACATCTGGAGCTAGTCTCTGTTTCCCAAGTAGTTTGCCTACCGATATGCAAATATGATATAGTGATTGTCGTTCGAGCATCGAGGAATTGTTGGTTGGTTTAATTATTGATATTGGTTGGTTTTGTGTTCTGACTACTGTGGCATCTTGATATATTTTCATACATGGTTTGATTTATGGATATTGATTGATACTGATATTTATTCATATTTCAAGATTCATGGTTTATACTTTGTTTTAATAAAAAATTGACGGTCTTACATATGCATGCATAGTTTTAGAAAACGGAGAGTAAAATGAATTATGATGATTTCAAACTATGTTTTCAAAAGGTTTTTTTTTTCTACTCACACGTTTTCGTGATTTTGGTGACATTTTATGTCCGTTGCACGGAGAAGGAGGCTACTCGAGAGACGGAGGCATCAGCTGAAGTCGCTATGGGTATCCCTTGTTTGACAAAAGTTAGGGGTAGCTTCGGTAATTAGGGATTATTGTCATATGAGAATAAGACCGAACGTGGTTATCAAGTGTTTTAGGAATGGGCCCTGTCATCTTGAAATATTGGTTGATTCCTCTAATGTTTAGTAGAACAATCTTGAGAAGAAATCCTAGAAAATCGAATTAGACGGATGTTCCTATATGGATTCTTATCAGAACCAATTTCTAGTAGAACTTGGTCTCTGTTTACGACAAGGAATTAGAATAAGAACTTCTTGGACTTTCTTGCATGCCAAGGATTGTTCTAGAGTGCGATCAGGACACCTAGATGCCATGCTTGCAGCTAAAATTTTCTTAGACGCTGGAAAACAACTAAAGCACATCTGGGCCCAAAAAAAACCCTATTTGGGATAATTTAGAACATTATAGAACTAAGAATGCTACAAGATTTAACCACTAAGCCAAACCACGCCTTGGGCGTAGTTATGTCAATAGTAATAGGCTTTAGGCTAAGAGCTAAGCTGGAAATGGATATGGACATCGAATCCCAAATCTGGGCCCAAAACCTTAGCACGAGATGCGTCTTTGGCCTCTTTGAGTCATTTCTAGAACCTTCTCCAAAATGGGCCTTGAGAGTGCGCTTAGGTAATGCCTTTGATGAGTGTTACAAGCGCACTGTTGGTAGGAGAGGTGCTTAGCATTGCAAACACACATGATGAAAAAATGTGCACCGTTGGCCATGGCATGGCCATGACATGTCTCGGCGTAGGCGCAGAAAGGTACTTGACTGAAACTAGCACTAGGAGATGCCCATGAACTCAAACTTGGCGTAGGCACGCCTGGAACATGTCAGTGACATCAATTATTGACATCGGTTTTCATTCTGAGATGGTTTCTTTGTTCATCTCAGAATTAACCTCTCCAAGTCTCACAAGAAATATCATTTTCTTCTATTCATGGCACAAATTAACTCAAAAGGTAAGTCAAAAAAGAAATTTGATGACATAAAAATGATGCATAATTAATGACTTACCATATATCCCCAAACTTATCTTTTACTAGTGCCTTAGAAAAATAGGAAAACAAAAAACTCGATCTAGTTAAGATAGACATTTAAACCTCTAGGTTCGCCTAGTAGGAGGAGTTTTGTTTATTGAGGATTATAGCAGCATGATATTATATAGCTGAGAGTTCATGTGTTAAGTGAATGTGCCAACATTTAAAGTGATCATGCTTGAAAGCAACTTCATCTAAGGACCCTAGAGAGATTTTTCCTTGACTCTAATCTTCAATAGGAATCTCTCAATACACTCGAATCCTAGGCTTTCACTCATTCAAGCATATGCGACGAGTTTATGTTATGGAATTGAAGTTTTAATCACATATGAATATCAATGAAGAACAAAAATTTATAGAAGTAAAGATCTCATGAAAGGAATTAAAGTTTAAGAACATAGACAGGTACCTTAATCCTTAGCATGATTGTCCATATGATCAATTAGGTCTTCCATCAATGGTTGTAACGGGGCTAAGCTATTGGGGTCTAGAAATGAAGGACATGATTCAAAAAACCTAACCTATGCCAAGGTATGAGAAATCATGACTTGAAATTTGATTTTTTAAACTGAATCCTTGATTGAGGCCCACAACATTGTGCTTATTGATGGTAGATCGTGAGTTTCTTGGCTTATTCGTCTTAATTCAAAATGGTTTAAGTTTTTTTTTTTCCTTTTCGAGTTCTTGATAAACACATTTTTTTCTTTTTCTTTTTCATCGTTTCCTTTCTTTTTCTTTTGAATTGAGCCAAGATCAAACAATTTTTTTTCTTTTAAATTGAGCCAAGATCATGCCAAAATTTCATCACACTTCTAAATGACTTATCACCCATTGAAACTTGTATTTCAAATGCTAATGTTGTGGAATTAGGAAGCACTTACTTTTAATCTTCTCATCATCACCATGATTCTTATTTAATGCAACCTCAACACAAGCTTAGATCATAGGGTATGGCCTTATTGAATAGTTGGATACTTGGGTAGGTTATAACTTGGGTGATGAAAGAAAAGACTGAGAAATTGGATGTAAAGTTGGCGTAGGGAGGATTCAATTGGGAAGGATAAAACACACATAGCCTACATCACTTCTTATAACAAACCACACATCAAATCAAGAGCATCTATATGATATAGTTCTTTAAAAATCAGTGCAAAGTTATGTGAAGAGATCATGCAATTACAAATAAAAGTGATGAGTGTTAAAGAATAGAAGTAAGTAGTTCACTCAGAAAGAATGAAAATTAGCACAAAAAATTTTACAAGGAAGTCTCTACTAATGTTCTAGAGTCACTCAAATTCGGTTGTGTAGTTCGCTTAATCACTTTAGACATGGCATGTGTCAAGTGTAGATTATAAACTTATTGGGCATGTCATGACGCTTAGTAAAGCAAAGGTAATTAACCCAGCATGTATATTACTATTAACAAGTTAAAGTGATATAACTAGCAAAACAAAAATAGAGAAACAGCAAACAAAAACAGAAAAACAGCTGAAACGAATCAAAAATTTTGGCCATGTACCCTTAAACCTATTGGTTTCTATATGAAAATTTTAATCCTCGCACCCAAGCCTAAACTGAGCATTGTTTTCAATTTGATAAGTATGCAACATGGAAAAAACAGAATTACGGTTCAAGAGACAAAGGTAAAAACATAAAGGGCCGAGAGATACAAGCCAGGGCTAGGCTACCTCCTATAAGTGATTTTTTTAAGTCTAGGCAAGACATGGCATAACTTGCTAGGCATTTGGTGGTGTGCACAGAATTTCAGCGTCAAGATGGGACCAATAATGAGTCACTCATTGTGGAATCTTCGTTGCATCAAGGAGAAAAGAGTTAGAAACATAAAAACTACTCCACCTACAACAGACTATGTACATTTAACCTAAAATTTAACTTTTCTACCGGGATTAGCTACTAGTAGCTAGCCTCCTTCTGCTAACTATTTCTTCATCTTGTTTCTCTCTCCTTTCTCCTTCATCCTTTCTTCTTCACAAACACTCTTCTTCATTCACAAACCGCATCATCATTTGTATTCACAAGTTCTAAACTTTCGTGGATTATCGAAAAATTTAAAGAAAAGAAAACAAATTTCTATTTTTTTTTTCATTTCTAGGTCGTTAATTGACTCGGACTTTTTTATAGGGTTGTGAAAAATTTAATTCTTTCTGAAATCTAGGAAATTGAGATTTTAATATTTCACAGCTTTCAAAGTTTGGTTATGATAATTTTAACACATTAAACAATTAAGAGGAAAAAAATAAGAAAAGTTAGAAGCTTTAGCATAAACCACGGTGGTAATATTGAGTAAAATGATGCTCCTTACTTTTTGGTGGCGAAAAATATCCTTCGCCACATGTATCGTCTCCCAAACAAGGACTTGAAGCATATGGTTGTTACCCTTCTTTTCTCTTGAGATGGATTCTCATTTGAAATTTTAGGTTTTACGTTTGATTTTGAATTCGTTATAGCCAGTTTCGTTGTTAAAATTGACATATATATATATATATATTTGAATCGTTAAAAGACTAGCTATATACACAGTGAATTATCTGAATTATGGGCTGGATCTATTTTGCACCCAAAATAAACATTTATTTGAATTATTAAAAAATTGCGTTCAAAACTACTCGTTATAAGAAAAGTATGTTTTTGTATATTCAAATTTGAAAGTTTGATTTTAGTAGTTATAAAACTGGTTTACTATTAATAATTTTTGAGTTATTTTAAATTATATTTATCTAAAAATTTAATTAGTATAACGTGAATGATGTATTAGATTCGCTCCGGATCTCCTCAACCCAAATCTGACTTTTTGAAGGACTGCCCAAAACACAAAAAGAGAAAACAACAAAATACGAAAACACGCCGACGGCCAATGAAACCAAATCGATAACCGTATCAAACTTTCAAACTCCCGAATTGCACCAAATCCCAAACACATCAAAACGCATCGTTCTCACCAATCAAATCCCGACATTTGCAATTCCAAAGGTGCCAGCCTGTAATCTCTCCCGTCCATTTCTTCGTCGGTACGTTACTCACTTACATTTGATGTCTGTTTCCTCGCCCTCCTGCCACTTTGATCGATTGCTTTTGGGGCTAGATCTGCGGAATTGTGCTCATTTCTTAGGGAGGGGTTTTGTGTGTGTCTGATTGTGGGTTGGATCGCCTTAGAACTTGATTGATTTCCTTGTGCTTGATCTGGAATCTTAGTTCCTCTCCGTGACCGATTCATTTTGTTCTTAATTTGAATCAGTACGTGTTTTTTTTTCTTTTTCTGTATTGATATTTTTGTTAAGAAGAAAAATGTGCTGTATCTAGTCTCTAGAATGGTACATTGCTGGTTGGGAAGTCCTACTCTCCCACTGAGTTTTGGTATTTTCATAATTCAGTGAGCTGGCTGAAAATTGTTTGCAATCCTTCTCTTCCCTCAACCCCACGCACACAGCGGCAGTTTTCACCAATTGGTAATGAAATGGCTAAATGTTAATGCACTCTTGAACCTGAGGAGTGGCAGTATGTGGATTCAAATTTCCGACTCCTAATCTTTATCCTGATTATGTTTAAGCCCTCTTTTTCATCTTTGGTTTCTTCTTTCTAAAAAAGTAAATGAATGTTTCACTGATTTAGATCGAACCTGAATGCTGTGATTGATGTTTTTTTCCCATTTCCTTCAGTAATTTGTCTGAAACTCTGGCATACAAGCTTGGTTTTGGCCTTGATATTTGAGTTGTGTTATGAGATATGCATGTGTAATGTAACATTTTTCTTCTATTCTTGTTCATTATTATTAAATTTTAAACTCTGGCATTATTGTTTTGAATCCTACTTGAAATTCCAACCGTCTTAGTTTATTGCAGGATTTTAGTTTCTTATTTATTTCAATTTCTTTCTTTTTAGAGTATTTTTGTTCCTAAACCGAGTGAAACTTCCGACTTCATATGGATGTAGCTGGATGCTTTTTGGAGGCTGAGGGGTAAAGGCTTCTTACGGTTGAAGGAAGCATCTAACAAATGGCTCCCACGAGCAAAGCTGACAAGAAGGCGGCAGATGCTGCCGCATGGATGTTCAATGTTGTAACTTCTGTTGGGATCATAATTGTCAATAAAGCACTAATGGCTACTTATGGCTTCAGTTTTGGTATATCCTGTTTTCTTTATGCTTTTTGTTTTGTTTATTTTTGTTTTTGTTTTTGTTTTTTTTTCTTTGCTTCGGTACTGTTAGGTTCATCAATTTATGCTGCATGCCCCAAACCTTGTGTAGTTGTATACTTTTCTGATCATATATTACATAGAGATATTTTCTTTAGCCAACAAGTGTAAAATAAGTTTCCTATTGACTCTTGCATGAGGTGTGCCATTCTCTATGGTATGAATTAATGTTTTGGATGAGAGACATAAAACATTACCTCATAGGATTAAAGTAAGGATTTCCTGCACTCATATTGCATACTTTAACAAATTTAGTACAAAGATTTCCTGCACTCATAATGCGTACTTTAACAAATTTAGTACAAACTTGTACACAGGTATTGTTTTCTATTGGACTTCAAATTATGATGATTCTAGAGCATAGTTTAGCTCTATCATGAGTTGTGATAGATTCTGGTTGCGAGAATAAATAGATATGACATAAGCTGTAGTGAAAACTAAATATAATTCGTAACGGTCAGTATTTTTGCTGGATAAAAGATTTAACTAGATTTCTTGTATGTTTTGGACAGAAAAGGTTCTAGCTAAATTTCATTTTCAGTGCTAACCCTGAGAATGGTGGAGGGAAAAGTTAGTGGCTTATTCAGAAAAAACTTTTTGCTTATCTATTTTTTTTTTTCTGTTTATATGATATATGCATTTTGAAAATTGATAAACCCAAAAGCTGCTTGTTATCACTTGATTTTTCAGTTCTAAATAATTGCAATAATTTGCAGCTACAACTTTAACTGGTTTGCATTTTGCTACGACAACTTTGATGACTGTTGTTCTGAGATGGCTGGGATACATTCAACCCTCTCATCTACCAGTCTCCGAGCTTCTGAAATTTATGATCTTTGCTAACTTCTCTATTGTGGGAATGAATGTTAGTCTAATGTGGAACTCTGTGGGATTCTATCAGGTATAGCCAGGGTTTTGACGTACTTTCAGTTTAGCTTATGTTCAGTGCAATATTTCTGGTGGTTACATTTTGTCTAATATAAATGGCAGATTGCAAAGCTGAGCATGATCCCGGTGTCATGTTTGCTAGAAGTTGTTCTTGACAAAATTCGTTACTCAAGAGACACAAAGTTGAGCATAGGAATTGTTCTATTGGGAGTTGGTGTGTGCACTGTCACTGACGTGAGTGTCAATACCAAAGGTTTCATTGCTGCCTTTATTGCTGTATGGAGTACTGCGCTACAACAGTATGTAAGTTCTTCATTCCTTAATACATCAGATATTCATCTTGTAGTATGTAAAGGTATTCTCATTGTCAATATTGTATTTGTCACTGGTTGGAATTGTAGCAATCAATGTCATTTAAAAACAAGACAAAAAATTGTAAAGTAAACTAACCAACGGATTACCCCAAGTTTTAAATTCTGTCGAGCTCTTCTTAAATTGTTAATGATGGCTTATCTAAAAGTTTTGTCAAATCCTTAATTGCAGTATGTGCACTTTCTTCAACGGAAATATTCACTTGGCTCTTTCAGTCTGTTGGGGCATACTGCTCCAGCCCAGGCCGGATCTCTTTTGTTACTAGGTCCCTTCCTTGACTATTGGTTGACAAGCGAGAGGGTTGATGCCTATGACTATAACTTTGGATCTCTGGTAAGTGTAAATCGATATCTTTATGTTTTGTGATTACCATAACCATCAAAGCTGATTGTATGAATACTGAAACTTAGGATTACAAGTATCATAATGAAGATACAATTAGGCTTTACAATACTAACGGATCGGTTTTTTTTAGTTTTAACTAAACTAGAAGTGAAACCGGCCCAAACTAAATTTTGTATTGGTTTGGACAAACTAGGCATAAAAATAAACCTCAAACAGATCGGTCATGGTTTATATATTATTTGATATTCAACCAATCAACACAATAAGAACCAATGAATGATTGGTTCTCTTCAATTCTCTCCTTATATATTTCTACATACGCAAACCAATCTAATGGCATAGAATTCCCATGTAATTATGAAAAACTTCAAATATGTAGAAACCCAACTTTGATAATTACACTTTGGTTACAAAGTGAATCGCATGTACCCAGTTGACATAACTATTCAGTTACAATAACCATCAAATGGGCAAATGAAATTCCATCAATTACTCTCATAAACAAGCATTACACAGACAAAACCCGAAACAATAAATAAATAATGCTGAGATTGAGATAACAGTTGGGGATTGAAGAAAGTACATGGTAGCACTTCCACTTGAAATTATAGGGTGACAAGTTTAAAATAATAAATAACAATAAGTAAAAGAAGTTACGGTCTAGTTTGCGTTCCAACAGATTTTAGGATTTGAAATCAGAACCAAACCGTTTGGTATCGTTTGTTTGGATAGGATTGTGAAACCTTCACCTTGTTCTAGGTCAAAGCCAAACCAGGGCTTCCCGAGTTGGTTGGACTAGTTTCGCACTTTCCCCCGATTTAAGCCCACCCTCAAGTTATTTGGTAGTGCATTCATATCTATTCTTTAAATTTGCTAGTTGATATAGGAGGAAGCTCCAATATGACATGGATCCAATTTTAAAGTGATTAACTTTTTAATTTCAGTTGTAGTCTTACGATGTTGTCACTTAGCATGAAGGTCATTCAAAATTCTCCGTGCACCTCCTTGTCTGCAGATGTTTATATTTCTTTCGTGCACAATCGCAGTAGGCACAAATCTCAGCCAGTTCATCTGTATTGGAAGATTCACAGCTGTATCCTTCCAAGTACTTGGGCATATGAAGACAATTCTTGTTTTGATGATGGGCTTCTTTTTCTTTGGAAAGGAGGGTCTGAATCTACATGTTGTTTTGGGAATGATCATAGCCGTGGTTGGGATGATTTGGTATGGCAATGCCTCATCGAAACCCGGTGGAAAGGAGCGCTGGAGCCACTCCCTCCCGACGAGCAAGCAGCAAAAACACGGTGGTTTCCCTGAATCTATTGAACATGATGGAAAAGTTTAAATTCAATCATGGTTAAGTAGAATTGATTGATTTCAGGGAATTCTTGAATTATTTGAGGCTAGAAATCCAACTTGTTTTCTAATTATTTATCCTTGTAATTTCTATATCTTTGCATGGTATTCAGTCCCTTTGGGGGGGGGGGGGGGGGGTGGGGGGTGGCGCTGTTGGGTACATGAAGATGAGGGAAAATTCCACAAAACTTACGTTTTTTTGTTTACATCATCATAATCATAGTAATTAATTTTTCACCTCTGTATTTGCTAAGACCCCTTTGTATACCATGTCTCCCTGAGCATTTGATCAGTCTTCTCCAAAGTCGTTTTATAGACATGAATTCGTTGCGAGTAATGATAGAGGTACAAGATTTATGTATCAGTTTTGAATACCATGTGAGGTGGTGGTATTGAATGTATGTATGCCTAGGCCATTTTATTTACAACAAATAAAAAATAACCATATCAAACTTAGGTGAGTATTGAATATAGAATTTGATCAACTTTTATAGAGTTTTGGTTGATTTTTAATTCTAACTGTATTCAATTTAGAGTTTTAAAATGTTTGTATAACTCACCAGGTATTCAATTCAGACTTTTTAAAATTTTAAAAAATTCTAAAAAATTCTCTGAAAGTTGAGAGGTATTCAATTCAGATTTTTACCGAATTTTAAAAACTCTATAAAAATTTGGATATATTTAATCATAACTTTTCAAGAGTCAACAAAAGTTGAGTGGTATCTAAAACTGGATTGATATTTATTAAATTCATTCAATGGTCAACTTTTGTAGATTTAGAGATGTAAAATATACATACTAATGTCATTTCATTTTCTTATCTCTACTCCAAGTATTTTAAGACATTTTTCATGTGTTTTTTTTTCATGGGGACATTTCTATCTTACTCGCTGAAATGATTATTCCATTAAATTTTTTATTCCCTTGATGAGAGCAATTTCTTGTGTTTGTTTTCATAATTAGGCTTTCAACTAATAATTAGAATATTCTTTGTGGATTAATTTTTTTTCCTACTGTAAAACCCTAATCACATGTAAGAAACACCCTAATCACAAGTTGGAAAACAAATTGGGTGAGATTGATCAATTTGGAATCGTGTACCAAATTTTTCTTATCTCCGTGAGGACGGGTTGGTGTGATGACTGAAATTGAGCATCAAGGACGGGTCGACTGTATGTGATGGTTGTGATTTTTTATGGTAAATGTATTGGTTTATTGATACTTTTGACAGTTTATTGATGCTTTTGACGGTTTATTAATGTTTTTGACTTGTAGACCTTTTTCGCGTATTTTGAGGTCATAAGTTGTGCTTTATTTTAACCAAGTTTAGTGGTTTTCAGAATGCATGCATAGTTTTGTAAAACGGAGGGTATAAACATATGTTTTTTTTCTTCTTCTAATCATGGTTTTCAAAGGTTATTTTGTTCACTTACAATTTTATGGTTTTACTTGCGCTCCAAGCCGTAGCACGGAGATGGGGACCTGCTAGGCATAAACTTGATAATGTGTACTTGTCACTGTGTAGGGAAAATTCTGTATTTTGAGTTATGTTGATAAACTTATGCTTTGTGTATTGTGACTAAATGAGTGTATAAATTATCCTTGGTCTAACAGTAGATAATTTTATCGTTATTATGTAATCTTTTGAGGCTATTTTGGACGTTTTGGGATATTGACTGTCAGACGGGAGTAGGATCCCTCATGAATATCTAGGATTTTCAGGAGGGGTCATGTGAACTTGGTATTAGAGCATAGCTTATTGTCTATTGACTTCACTTGCGGGTGCAGAGTTTGAACCAAGTGTGTTTGTTTCAAGAATAGGTAACGACTATGCCTCCACAAAGAGATCCCCATGCACGGCCAGAAGATGAGGTAGAACAGGTTAGAGAGGGCCTGGACATAGAGAGAGCCCAGCGTTTAGGGGCTACTACTTTTTTGAGCGAGGTGAGCCCGGAGCAGGCAAAAAAGTGGATCACTCATATGGAAAGGATTTTCGAGGTTATGCGGTGCTCGCCGAAGGATAAGGTGTTGATAGCTACGTTTCAGTTGAGTGATTATGCTTACCATTGGTGGAGGGGGCTAAAATGATGGGTTGGGATGCCTAGGAGGTGACATGAAAAATATTAAGATAGATTTTTGCATCAGTTTTGCCCATGATCTTATCGTGATGCTAAAGGGGCAGAATTTCTACGACTAGAACAAGGACATATGATGGTGGGCCAATATAAGCTAAATTTCTTGGATTTATCCCGGTTTGCTCCGACACTTGTACCCTATTAATATTTCCAGAAAAACCGACCGAAAAATCGCACCGAACTGAAACCGAACCGAAAAATATCGAACCGTTGAAAAACCGAGACTGCTTGGGAAAAATTGAACCGAACAGGACTGAACATAGTTCGATTTCGATTTTTGGTATAATAACACCGGACCGGACCAAACCGAACCAAAAGGAGGATAAAAACCATATTGAAGTAGCTCGACTCGACCCAAACCGCAGTAGTTAAAATCTTAAAAAAACGACGTCATTTTTTATTAGTGTTGTATGAAACCCTACAGAAATACTTTCCTTCCCACTTCGACCTTCGACGCCTCCTCCTCCATTTTGAATCTGAGATCGCCTTATTCTCCTCCATTTCGAATCTCGATCGATCGCAGACTCAGAGCCACACAGTTCACACTAGTCACCACACCTCAAACACTACAGAGTCGTAGACCTCCCTTCCTCGTTCCTCATGGCTCCTCGTTCCATCTCCTCTCCGTTCTCTCAATCTCTTAGAGAAGCATACACTCACGTCGTCGCCCAATGCCCACAACCTGGCAAACTCGCAGTGAAGGCATCGCAATAGTTCAAAAAAGCAAAGTCGTGACCTTGTGATCTTAGACGATTCCATGACAGACTTCGAGCCTCCAAAGCTGATCCCTTTCGACTGTCGCCATCGTTGATCCCTCAAGGCCGCGTCTAGCCGTTGATCCCTCACACAAACCACATTTTATTGCTCTTCCTTGTAAGTATCAATATTTCCTTTACTTAGAATTCATCTAGTCGTCTGATTTTTTTTTTCACACTGCGATCTCGGATTTTCAAGTTTCTCACCATTAATCACTTCCCAACAATAAAATTTCATATTTTTAATTTCATTCATTGTAAAATTTAGGTTGAATGTAGAGAGATTTGGCTAGAATTGAACTGAGTGAATATGGGATAGTTGAGATTTTTATTATTAATCTTTGCAACAACTATATATTTATGTTTGTTTTGTTGTAATGTGACTTAATATTTGGCTTTTTAATAAGCAAGACGTTATAGATATGAACCAAGGATGAAGCATAAAATGGTGGATATGTTGTTCCTAAAATTTTCATGTGTTAGGCGTGTGGAGATAGTATTTGTTTGTTCCTTAATCCTTATAGATATGTACTACTCGAATGAAAATTAGAAAGATTATTAATTGTTTGGAGGTAATTTTTCCTTGCTTTTGAGTGGACATCATGGTGCCTATCTTTAGGAATGCTACTAGTGTTGCGTCTGCTGCCTCGTCAGAGTTGCCTAAAGAGGTATTTATTCTCAGACAATCCTACTGATAGACTGATTGTATAGTAACTTAGTAAGAACATAGTATTTGCTACAATGCTTCTGGAACTGTGCTTTCTACTAGATAAACAATGACTAGAAAATTTGTAAGGTTTTGGTTATATATGAGAAATTCAAGCTGATTGTTTTTTTTTTCCATCTTGGTTTTGCTTAATTTGAGAAGTTCCAATTATTGGTATCTCAAAGCGTACATTTTCATACATGTAAGAGCCTGAAAAGTCTGCATTTAGTTATTTATTGGCTATTTATATGCATTTGTGTGTTTTCACAATGGGAAGGGGAATTAGGGATGTGGATTAGAAAAATTGACCAAGGTTGATGAAAGGGATTCAAGACACTAATATCTGTAACTTTCTATCTGACATTCACTTTTCCTTCAAACATTAACTAGTCTTAGGAAGGAGGATGATCTTTTCACTTTTGAACATGAATTGCTTAGTGTTAATGATTCAATGTTTGTTGTGCTGGTGAAAATGTTATAGAGCTGTTCTATTTCAGAGAAGAAATAAGAACTTGTTGCTGTTGGTTTTATAAAGTTTTCTGTAACGACCCGTCCCTGGTTTTGAGATTAGAGTAGTGGTTAATGATGAATTAGTGAAGTTAATCAATGATTAGTTGGGTGATTTCAGACGGACTGTACGAAATGACGATTTTGCCCCTAGAATAGGCAAAGAAGTTAACTTTTGATTCGGGCGATCAAATGGACTTTGACCGATGACTGTGACGTAGTTCGGGACGTCACGAGTCCGTAGACAGGAGGCACGTCCAATTCCGACATACGACGTGAAAGTTATGATGTTCGGACGTTGAAGGGCATTTTGGTAAAATGGCCTGAGGGGCATTTTGGTCAATTGGTTATCTAGGGATCTATGCCCAGTGAAATTGGAACACTTGGCTGCTTTGGGAATTGTGCCCACCAGATTTTAGACAAATGTCCCTCTCTGGATGGCTGTGGAAGGTTTCCTCACCGCCATATACGTGGTTTTAAACAATGAAAATGGTTGCACGGGGTCGAGAGAAAACAGAAAACAGAAAATAGAGCAAGAGAACAAATTCTCCCACTCATATCCTTTGATTCTTCATCAATTGAGGATATTTTGTGAACAAAAATGAGAGAACAGACGATGAGGAAGGTGGTGGTGCTACTGTGAAGGGCCGTCGTGTACGGTGAAATCCTGTTTGTAGCCGATTCTTCTGAAAATTGATTTCATGGTCAATGTATTAACTGATTAATGGAATGAGGTTCAGGAGGTTCATACGAAGGGATCGAGCCTCGTTTCGGGGCCTGCAGTGGACGGTGGCCGCCAAAGCGGGTAAGGTAAGCTTTAAATTTAAAAATGGCAGGCGTCGTTTTAGAGTTTGTTGGTTGAATCGGTTGTTTGGCTTAGGTTTTAGAAGTAAAAAGGAATCCATAGAGACTGAAACCATTGAAGGAGGTGCCTTGAGTCTCGAAAACAGGGAGGAGGAAGTTTGAAGGGTGTTCTTCGATCGGGAAGGTAATCCCTAAGTCTTGTTCTTCAGTTTTAGAGTAATGGATCGGTTGTAGAGGGTAGGAAGAAGGGAATAGATGAAAAATGGATGAATTTGGACTGAAATTAGGCACTAAACTTCCCTTGTCGGATCGGGCTAGACCGGGTTACAGTGAACCAGACCATACCCGATTCACCAAAGGTAGGAGATGAACTGTGCAGCCGCGCGTGAGGCCCAAGCGCAGTCCCTTTGGACGGCGCGTGAGGGCACGTGGCACGTCTTTTGAGGAAGGTTTCAATACGACTTTTTATCATATGGATGTAACGAATATTTTGGGACTGGTTTCGAGTCGATCGGACATCGTTTCGATATGATTCGGGATGTCCGAAGGTTTAGGATCAAGTTTAAAAATAGTTAAAAATTCGAGAAAATTACGAGGGTTTAGTAGAACATAATGAAGTAGTTAGTGATCTTAGTATGGGATATGGAGAGGTTCGGGATGTCCGGTGATAGAGGATTAGCCGCGAATGGCGTATTGCACGCGTATCGAGGTGGCAACGGGAATGGTCTGTGAGTGGACTTCGCTTTCTAACTTATGATGCATGCATAAATTTTTTGGCTATGTTTTCTATATGTGATTTCTATGTTTATGATATGCTATTGGTGATTTACGGTTTTGCATGTATTTCGAGATATTTTACGTAATTGCACGTTTTACGAGATATGCTTCTATGTCGTGATTTGATAATGGTTTCGATACTATGATTTTCAGATTTGAATTATGATTTGATTTTAAGGATTTATGAATGGATTTCGGACAATGCTTTTGGTCATGTGGCCACGTTTCTAATGATTTCGGTTTTCGGTTTTCATGTGATTTCGAGATTTGAATCGAGATTTCCAATGATGATTTCATATTTGGTTTTGGACTTGAGTTCCTATGATTTTCACTTGCTTTTGGGTTTAAAGACCAGTTTCTATTTGTTTTGGGTTTAAAGACCCGGTTGTTATTGTTGGATCTAGTTTTGGGTTTAAAGACCTAGTTGATTGATGACGGGGGAGAGCTCTTGATTGATATGTTTTGAGTTTAAAGACTCAGATATGTTTTGAGTTTAAAGATTCGGTTATTGTGATATCCTCCGAGGCCTGTTAATTGTGTTTTGAGTTTAAAGACCCGTTGATATCCCGGGAAGTCTTGATGCACATGTGTTTTGAGTTTAAAGACTCGGTGCTTGAGATCCAGCAGATTGATTGACTTGATTTTCTATTGATTTTCTCATGGTTTTGGGCAGTGGCCCAGTTTATCTTGATTTACAGATTTTTTTTGGGCAGAGTTCCCGTACTTTGATGATGATTTAGGGTTTTGGGTTGAGGCCCTAGGTTTGAGCAACGAGTTTTGGAAAAAGGAATGATTTCTGGTTTTTTCGTAAACGGTTTTACTATCTTGAAAAGGAAATGGTTTTATGAAACAGTTTTCTGACTATGGACTTGAAATGGTTTTCAAATGCATGCATTGGTTTTACATGGAGGGTATACATGTTTTTCTTACAAAATGTTTTATGAACTTATTATTTATTTTTCTCCACTCACAGTCTTTTATGTTTTTCAATACCCTCTAGGCTGATGCGGTGCGGGCTGTTGTTAGTGAGACGGAGACATCACACACGCGATCCACAGTGGTTGCTGCGAACTCTGGTTAACTCAAGTTATTTTTTTGTACGTCAGCCTAAGTATCCCTTGCCTGACTTAAGTGTTCCATGGGGGTTAGATAGGTGTTTAGCCTTCGTGTCGCACGTGGGTTAGACGGGAGCATGACTTACCCTTAATCCCGGGGGATTGGGGGCTGGTCATGTCATTTGGTATCAGAGCGAGGTTTGTACGCTCGACGTGAGGTTATGGCTTCTAGAGTAATTGGTTCATCCATTAGCGTGTTGTGATGCTGTTGTGGATGTGATGTCTTGATGTGGAACAGCCCGTCATCAACCTGGACGCTAGGGAGATAGTACATTAGTTAGTGGCTTAGTTAGTGCCGAGATCACTAGCGACGGAATGCTGATCGCCTGATACACGATGGGGTGTGATGCTTGTCGGTTTAGGGCCGGAGCGGATGACGTGTTTGTCGCAAGCCATGATCGATTGTCGGTTGGCCCTTAGGGTCAGACGGAGTAGATCCGATAGATAGTCTGCTATGTGCTAGTGTGATTCACCTGGATGGTGGGATACGATTTGTGACGACCCGTCCCGAATTAGCGGGATTAATTAAGATTTAATGACAGATTAGCGAGATTAATCGGAGATTAGACGAGGATTAGCGGACGTTCAGGGCGAAATGACGATTTTACCCCTATAATGGGAAAATCATTGAGTTTTCGTTTAGGAGGTCAAATGGACTTTGGTCAA